>OY755249.1:47928288-48170788 GCA_963576725.1 Azorinus chamasolen
AATACATATGTAGTCATTATTTATGTGAGTATTCATGAAGTAAAGGGTTTCTATAGTACAGTAAACCCCCTCTAATGCAACCAGCAACAAGATGTGTTTGTGAAACACTATGCCCCCTCATATATTTGACCTCTGACCTTGACCTCTGACCTTGACCTTGACATGTCACCCCTCAAAATGTGCAGCCTCATGAGATACACAAGCATGCCAAATATCAAGTCTCTATCTCTACTGGTCCAAAAGTTATGGCCAATGTTAAAGTCGGCGATTTGACCCATATATTTGACCTCTGACCTTGAAGGATGACCTTGACCTTGACACGTCACCCCTCAAAATGTGCGGCTTCATGAGATACATATGTATGCCAAATATCAAGTCTCTATCTATACTGGCTCAAAAGTTATGACCAATGTTAAAGTTGCTGACAAACAAACAGACAAACAGACAGGGCAAAAACAATATGCCCCCCGACTATCGTCTATGGGGGCATAAAAAGGGGCATAATTCACAGTGGCAAAGGCAGGTGGTAGCTTAATGCAGGATGATAGTTATGCAGAAAGCTCCTATAGCTTTCTGCATAATTTTTGTCCTACATTAAGCAACCACCTGCTTATGAAGATAGTTATGTTTATTCATTAAGTGGTCGCATTAGAGGGGTTTTACTGTACTTTCTTTACCATATTAACAGGGCAGATCTATATTATTTCATAAGCATACCAATCAGACACTAATCATATTGTTCCTAGAGAAGTCACCTGATCTGGATCTACAAGATGCTTGCAAAGGCATACTGAGTGGAGTCACCTGATCTGGGTCTTCAAGTTGCTTGCAAAAGCATACTGCATTACTTCCATCCTGCATTTAACAACCATCTTCCACTAAACCCAACAATTAGGTCCTTTTCGTGAAATTTTACTGCAAATTTGTTAAATAAAGATCTTACCTCTCCATCTGGTCCAGTGAATCTTCTGTGAGAGGGTTGACATATCGGAAGCCTATATAGAATTTATGTGGAGCTGCAATATAAAGTTTGATAATGCTAGTCACATTGAACTCTTCCAAGGAAGACTTTGTTGAATACATTCAAGCTCTCTACAACTAGAGGTTTTTGTAACAAAAACGGATGTCTCCCCTCTAATAAAAACAATATGTAAAGGGAAATCACAAAAAATGTTATGGTCTTGACTTCCCCTCATTATGAGTTTTCAACACTACATTTTTCAAGAGGAAAATGATAACAGCTAATAAACTCCAAAAATACTGATACCAGATTTATGGCCCTTGTGTATGACACTTACTTTCACCATGCTCTTTCCAAAAATAAAATGTCATTCCAATAGCATCAGTCGAACAGGAGTTATTGATCGGCCAAAAAATGTAACAAAGGGCAATTACTCCAAAAGTATTGAAGCCATAATTATGGCCTTTGTTCATGACACTTTCTCTCATCATGCTCTTTCCATGTATGAAGTTTCAATACGATGGCAAAAGCCATGTAGGAGTTATCGTCCGGACAAGAAAGAATTAAACAAATGTACAAGGGGCAATAACTCTAAATTTATTGCAGCTCGAGTTAAGGATCTTATGCATGACACTTTCTGCTCATTCCATGTATGAAGTTTCACTCCAATGGCATGTGTCACATAGGAGTAATCATCCGGACAAAAAATTGTGATTTTTTTTACAAAGGACAATAACTCCAATATTAGTGAAGCCAGAGTTATGGACCTTGTGCATAACACTTCCTCTCGTTATGATCTTTCCATATATGAAGTTTCAATCCAATGGCATGAGCCATATAGAAGTTATCGTCCAGACAAAAAAGTGTGGATTATTTTACAAAGGGCAATAACTCCTATATTAGTGAAGCCAGAGTTATGAACCTTCTGCATGACACTTCCTCTCATTATGCTCTTTCCATATATGAAGTTTCAATCAACTGGCATCAGGCATATTGAAGTTATTGTCCGGACAAAAAATTATATTTTTTACAAAGGGCAATAACTCCAATATTAGTGAAGCCAGAGTTATGGACCTTGTGCATGACACTTCCCCTCGTCATGATCTTTCCATATATGAAGTTTCAATCCAATGGCATGAGCCATATAGGAGTTATCGTCCGGACAAAAAAGTGTGATTTTTTTTTTACAAAGGGCAATAACTCCAATACTAGTGAAGCCAGAGTTATGGACCTTGTGCATGACACTTCCTCTCATTATGCTCTTTCCATATATGAAGTTTCAATCAACTGGCATCAGGCATATTGAAGTTATTGTCCGGACAAAAAATTATGATATTTTTTACAAAGGGCAATAACTCCAATATTAGTGAAGCCAGAGTTATGGACCTTGTGCATGACACTTCCTCTCGTTATGATCTTTCCATATATGAAGTTTCAATCCAATGGCATGAGCCATATAGAAGTTATCGTCCAGACAAAAAAGTGTGGATTATTTTACAAAGGGCAATAACTCCTATATTAGTGAAGCCAGAGTTATGAACCTTCTGCATGACACTTCCTCTCATTATGCTCTTTCCATATATGAAGTTTCAATCAACTGGCATCAGGCATATTGAAGTTATTGTCCGGACAAAAAATTATGATATTTTTTACAAAGGGCAATAACTCCAATATTAGTGAAGCCAGAGTTATGGACCTTGTGCATGACACTTCCCCTCGTCATGATCTATCCATATATGAAGTTTCAATCCAATGGCATGAGCCATATAGGAGTTATCGTCCGGACAAAAAAGTGTGATTTTTTTTTTACAAAGGGCAATAACTCCAATATTAGTGAAGCCAGAGTTATGAACCTTCTGCATGACACTTCCTCTCATTATGCTCTTTCCATATATGAAGTTTCAATCAACTGGCATCAGGCATATTGAAGTTATTGTCCGGACAAAAAATTATGATATTTTTTACAAAGGGCAATAACTCCAATATTAGTGAAGCCAGAGTTATGGACCTTGTGCATGACACTTCCCCTCGTCATGATCTTTCCATATATGAAGTTTCAATCCAATGGCATGAGCCATATAGGTGTTATCGTCCGGACAAAAAAGTGTGATTTTTTTTTACAAAGGGCAATAACTCCAATATTAGTGAAGCCAGAGTTATGAACCTTGTGCATGACACTTCCTCTCATTATGCTCTTTCCATATATGAAGTTTCAATCAACTGGCATCAGGCATATTGAAGTTATTGTCCGGACAAAAAGTGTGATGGACAGACGGACAGACGGACAGACAGACAGACAGACAGACAGACAACTCTCACGAAAACAATATGTCTCCCCCATATAAATATGGGGGGAGACATAATAATGAAGAGTTTGTATAAACCAATGTCAGCA
Source organism: Azorinus chamasolen (assembly GCA_963576725.1). NCBI lineage: Eukaryota > Metazoa > Mollusca > Bivalvia > Cardiida > Solecurtidae > Azorinus > Azorinus chamasolen. Next base: position 47,931,645 of record OY755249.1, read on the forward strand.
GGTTCTTGCCTTTAACCCTTGAAGTTGATACATGTACAATATTATTTTAGGCATGACAGAAAAGGTCTATAAAATTTAAATTAAAAGAGTAGACCCTGATCAGAAATCTCCCACAGGAGCTGTCTGTTACGGGTCTAGTCTGTTTGCAAATGGCTGAAAAAACATTTATATTAAGAAGAAGGTTAGGTATATCAAAGTATATCTTTGTGCTGATCACTTGAACACTGTGAGCAGTCTATCATTGTTTAACTCCATGAATATTCATGTAACAAATAATAACATCATAAATATTATTAGATTAATTGCTATACATGTAATAGCACATGAACACTGGAAATCCTGGCCACGGCAGAAACTGTAGAATCTATATTATAGCATAAGCAAACAGAGCAGACCTGATCAGACAGCTCATATAGGAGCTGTCTGATCTGGGTCTACTCTGTTTGCAAAGGTGTAGAAAGGTGTATTTATGGAGTAAAAGGTAAAAGTAAAAGTAAAAGCATTCCATTCAGTTGTAAAAGGATTAACCCATTCCCTCATATTTGACGACTCTGTAAAAATCACTTTGTGAAACCATTGTTATAAATAGAGCATTTGCTCCTATAGGAGCAAATGCTCTATTTATCACAATGGTTTCAAACTACAAAATTCTAAAATTTTCCTTTTCTTTAGTTAATGCTCCATTCTGATAGATTTATTCAAAGAGGTTGTATCTAAAAATAGCCTATGAGGTAATGGGTTAAACTTTCTAAACAATTCTGAATAACATTCTGTGCAGAAGTCTTGACTAGGAGCAACCTGATCTGGGTCTACACTGTTGTCAAATGCTTATAAATATGTCCCCACCAAAAGTGATTGAAGTGTGGCAAGTACCTGTTTCTGGACTGATTCTGTCCAGTATCTCTACCATACCCTGACCCTGTATTGTTGTCCACTTCTTAATTGGAGAGCCTCCTCCTATCTCACGGTACTGCTCCTGTATCTTTGGAGTCCTTCGTTTTGCAATCAGAGGGGCAAGACGACTAGAACATACCATCAGATAATATCAATGAAACCCTAACACTGCTTAATTCTATGTTCTATATTTTATAGTTCCTTTTTTTCTCAAATTAATAATTAAGATAAATGAACATTAAAATCAGATAATGTCAGTATGTCAATATTTAACCCTTTTCCTCTGAACATTTTAATTTAGTAAGAATTGCTAGTATCATAAATATTAATTAGCTGTGTTTTTATAATGGCATTACGAACAATGGAACATTTTACTTTGACAGACTGTATTATTTCATACTCTGATCAGACAACTCCTATAGAAGCTATCTGATCTGAGTCTACTCTGTTTGCAAAGGTGTGAGAGGAAGTTTATATGAAGTAAAAAAGTTAAATGTTATAAGATTTGTATGCTTTCCCAAGTCTGCAGAAGGGCTTTTAGTAAGCAAAATAACAACAAAGAAATTAAAATCCAGCGGTAACACTTTATCACATTTTTTTTCAAACTTTTAACTCATTCTCTCCTAGGCTATTTTTAGACCAAACCTTTTGGAAGTAATCTACCGAAAAGGAGCATTAACAAGAGAAAAGGAGAATTTTAGAATTTTGTAGTTCGAAACCATTGTGATAAATAGAGCATTTGCTCCTACAGGAGCAAATGCTCTATTTGTCACAATGGTTTCACAATGCTAATTTTATAGAGGCGCAAAAATGCGTCACTAGGGGGTAATGTGTTAATCTTAATTAAGCAGGGACAGCATGAGTCCCACTATAGTATGTAAATCAGACATACGCCTTTGAAAATAATCAGATCAGTCAATATGTTGAAAGTTATGCCTGATCAGGTTCTTCATTGTTTGCCATCTATCAGAGTCTATTCTGTTAATTTGTGTGACAAACAATGCAGGACCTGGGTACCCTTATCAGATAATGCATTTTATACACAGTCTTCAGTAAGGTCTTACACTGTTTTGCAAAACTTAAATGTTGGTTTTTCCAATATAGCTAGGTTTAAACAGGGGGGAAAAGGATACATGGGCATTATTAAATTCTGCAAACAGTGTAGATATCAGAGTTAAAAAAGGTGGCTGCTTAACCCTTTACTCCATGAATATTCATCTAAGGAAGAATGGCATCATGCATATTAATTAAATTGGTACAATAGCACATGGACATTAGCATAGGAATATTTGGTCAAGACAGAAACCGTAGAATCATCTCTTTATTGTATCATCAGTAAACAGAGCAGACCCTGATCAGACAAATCCTATAGGAACCATCTGATCTGGGTCTTTGTTTGCAAAAGCGTACAAAGGCGTATTTATGGAATAAAGGGTTAACCCTTTACTCCATAAATATACCTTTCTATGCCTCTGTAATAGCCACTTCTTGAAATGATTGTGATAAATAGAGTATTTGCTCATATAGGAGCAAATGCTCTATTTATCACAATGGTTTCAATACTACACAATTCTAACATTTTCCTTTTCTCTAGTAAATGCTCCTTTTGGGTAGATTTATTCAAAGAAGTTGGGTCTAAAAATCACCTATTGAGGAAAGGGTTATTGCAGAACTGGAAGTTTTCAATCCAAATATTGTCCTGCACTATGCTATCACTTGTTTCAAAGACCTAAAACTAAACTTCTTTTTGGTGAACATTACAGAGAGATTTTACTGTATTCAGCAGGCTCATTTCTCCATTGCCCCTTTTACCGTCCTATATATCCATTTACTCCATGGATATTCAAATACTTAAATTACCTGAATTTTCATAAAGGCGTATGCATACAAGGATGTTTTTTGCCATGGCAGAAACTGTACATTTCAGATCCATTTTATTCCATAAGCAAACACAGTAGACCCTGATCAGATAGCTCCTACAGGAGCAGTCTGATCTGGGTCTACTAAATTTGCAAATACATTAAAAGTGTATTTATGGAGCGAAGGGTATGCCACTTACTTTTGAGCTGGCAGCTGTATGAGGTCCCTGTCCATGAAAAGGTTATACAGGAAGCCATGCACCTCCTCCTGTTTCTCTGGGCCTCCCATGTTCAGCATAAGTATGCCAGTCTTTGGGGGTCTGCAAAATAATGGTACATACTTAAACCATTCCCTGTTCTATGTTTATTCCAAATTTCAAAACCTACTGAATATTCATGGACAAAATAGTTATAATGAAATATGGAAGGTGGAACATTGTAGCCATTTTAGAAAGTAAAGAAACAGATCTTTCAAATTCAATTTGCATTTACAGAGCAGACCCTGATCAGATGGCTCCTGTAGGAGGCTTATAGGAGCACTCTGATCTGGATCTACTCTGTTTGCAAATGTGTGAAAAGGCATTTATATGAAGGAAAGGATTAAAGTGCTAAAGGATTGATTCAAGATAGATACTTGTTTCACCCTCAAAGAATGCCATATTTGTGAAGCAGAAAACAGGATTCCATTGCTTTTTAACACTTTATCTCATAAATATTCAAAAATAATTAGAGAACAGGGAAAGGATTAAAAAAAATATACCAGATCGGCACATATAGCTTTGATCCAGAAACAATGTTTCATGTAACAGCCCTATCTTGTCAATATTGATTAGAGTTACCCAGGAGAAGTGATTCCACTATTACCAAATTACATTTGCAATGAAGTGCTTGATCTAGATATACACTGTATGCAATTCAGAATTGTCTTGCCCTTATTCAAGCAATGCCAGCCAATAACATATACAGTAAACCACTCTACAAATAAGTCTAGTTCTGTTTTTTTTCTCAACTGTTTCCCTTTATATGAAAGAAACGGTTAAACAGGTGGTTGCTTAACCCTTTCCTTGTTCTATGTTTATTTTATTTTCAATACCTACTGAATATTCAGGAACAAAAAAGTTACAATGAAATATGGAAGGTGGAACATTGTATCCATTTTAGAAAATAAAGAAACAGATCTTTCAGATTCCATCAGCAAACAGAGCAGACCCTGATCAGACGGCTACTATAGGATGCAGATGCATGAAAACACATTTATATACAGCAAAGGGTTAACCCTTTACTCCACAAATATTTTAATGCCTTTGCAAACAGAGTAAACCAAAACCAGATGGCTCCTGTAGGAGCTGTCTGATCAGGGTCTGTTGATGATATTACACAGATCTTGTCCTACAATTTTTACCATGGTAACCATTGCCTCCTATTATAAACATTCAGCTAAATAATATTCAGTCACCATTTCTTTCAAGAATATTCATGGAGTAAAGGGTTAAACCATTCCCTCATAGGCTATTTTTAGATCCAACCTCTTTGTAAAAATCTACCGAAGAGGAGCACTAACTAGTGAAAAGGAAACGTTTAGAATTTTGTAGTTTGAAACCATTGTGATAAATAGAGCATTTGATCCTATAGGAGCAAATACTCTATTTATCACAATGGGTTTAACAGGTGACTTTTGCAAAGGTATCAATATGAGGGAATGGGTTAATGCAGAATATATTATCAAGTTATGCAGAAAGCATCGACTTGGTTCTTACTGCAACTGTCTTTAACCCTTAATTTTTCAATATACATACAAGAAATAATGACATCATGAATATTTATTAGCGGATTTAAAATCCTTATTTCTCCACCAAACCCTATGTTGTGACCAATCTTTAAAATCTTCTCTTCGAGATGATTCTAAAGAGTGGTCACAGTATAGAGTTTGGTAGTGAAATAAAGAAGTTAAACTTATCTGGAGCTCTAATAAGGCTTAAAGCAACAGATGGCTCCTAAAGTAGACATTTGATCTGGGTATACTCTGTTTGCAAAGGTGTGAAAAAGCAATTGTGAAGGAATGGGTTCACCCTTTCCCTTATATAAGCACCTTAATTTTCATGCATTTGCAAACAGAGAAGACCCGTAGATGTCTTAACTCTTACCAAGGTCTGTTATGTTTGCTTATATGAAATGATTAGATCTGTTTAATTCTAAAGTTTTTGTCAAAGCAAAAAATGAATATTCACGATGTCCTTATTTCTTTCATCAATAAAGAACAGGTAAAGTGTTAACCCTTTCCCTGTTCTGTATTTAGGCCAAAATTTCATTACCTACTGAATATTCATTAACAAAATAGTTATACAGAAATATGGAAGGTGGAACATTGTAGACATTTTAGAAAGCAGAGAAACAGTTCTATCAAATTCTGTTAGCAAACAGAGTAGACCCTGATCAGACGGCTCCTCTAGGAGCCGTCTGATCTTGGTCTACTCTGTTTGTAAATGCGTGAAAACACGTTTATATGAGGGAAAGGGTTAATTCATCTGGTGGTGTTTGTAGGGAGGTTCTACTGTATGAGTGTTTGATCATAACTTTGATGTTTAGTACCTGTCTGTGCTGTTGAATCTCTTTGGCCCTAAGATACATATTCCTGGAATTGTCCTGTCAAACAAATAAGCTCTACCTGCAGCAGTCTGTCGCTGAAAAACTGGACAAAAAGAGAATAAATAAAGAGAGTGCATGTCTTGTTTTCATCTCTTACAGTATTTTCAAAGACTACCAATGTGTTCTAATTTAAACAATATATATGTCATTCAACACTTACATTTTACAAAGTTGCACAATCGCCAGATACCAATCATTATCTGCTTGCTATCAAATTCACATACAGACTTTTTAAAATTGAACATCAGACTAAAACATTATTACATGTACAGCTAATTCTCAATACGGCTTGTTTTCTTCCAAGGAAATCAAGCTAAATGAAGGCATCTTTCAAATAGGACTTTTCACAGCATGCAGACATTGTTTAATCCTTTACTTTATGAATATTATTGTAAGAAAAAAAACAATCAGATAATTTTTTTATAATGACAATAGATAATGTTTTCAATGGTGTTAAAAGGGGAGGTGTGTATATATGGAGTAATTAAGGATAGATGACAAGTATTCAAGGTTCTTCATTTTCCTATATGTATCAAAGTGATGTATCTTTACATGGACATTTCCTTTCCCATCAGTAGATCATATACTGCTGTAACCAAAACTTATAGACCAAGATTAGGTAATTTCACCAGTTACAAGTTTAACCCTTTCCTTGTTCTGTATTTAGGCCAAATTTCAATACCTACTGAATATTCATTAACAAAATAGTTATATAGAAATAAGGAAGGTGGAACATTGTAGACATTTTAGGAAGTAAAGAAACAGATATATCAAACTCTACTAGCAAACAGAGCAGACCCTGATCAGACGGCTCCTCTAGGAGCCGTCTGATCTGGGTCTACTCTGTTTGCAAATGCATGAAAACACGTTTATATGAGGGAAGGGTTAACACTCAACCACTAGTTGATGCATGCATGTATTCAGTAGTCTAAGGTACATGTACTACTTTTCAGGATACATTTGAAACTGAAACAGTCAATAGTCTCAATACAGAGTGAAACATCTAGTTTAAATCCCATCAGTCCAAATTTCCACTTGAGCTGGACTCAAAAACAGGCAAGCATGGGTTTCAATAGCCATTGTTTTTTGCAAAAGCATTTAACTGCTATTAATTGTTGTCTTTCAGCTTAAAGGTAAATGCTTAAAGTGAATTCATTTTCATAATGGACATTGCAAAACTAAAATATTGGTCTGTACGACCCAATGGCAAGACATCTCAAAAGTCAGACAGAAACTTTGAATACATCTAGAAACTTGTATTATATCATCAATGAGGTATAGTTCTACAATATAAAACTTCTATATTTCGAAATATAACATAATTATAGTTCTTCATCACATTTTTATACTTTTATAACCGTTTTTTTTTTCTTCTATTTTTTAATATTTGTTTTCACTTTTATCATTGCTGCAAAATACGCACACCAGCAGCAAAAACTAAATATGACTATGAAAAACAGAATGAAGAATCTGGGTTTTCCCTTGACCCCATAAAAAAAGACAAATTTGAGTCTTCTTGACCCCCTCTCTATAAAGTAAAGAACAGACCCTCTTAATTTCAATACAGGGACATTTCAATAGAGAAAGGGGGTCAAGGAAAAGAATTAGTCAAACCGGTATAAAACACACATAAATAATCTGTCCGTAGAGCACTTAGACTTATCTGCGTTGTTCAGGTGGAACAATCACTGAATATCGCTCATCAAAAACGCCGAAAATTAATGTAGCCTGTTTATTGAGAATATTGATGGAACCAAACACTGAAAACAAAGGGATTAACAGCTTATAAATACATTTATATGATACCGCCAGTCGTGCATCACTTAGCAATTAGTGCTCATTTATACAATAAATATAATATCTTAGTGCGTATTTATACAATAAAAATGGGATTAACACCTTTAACCCTTTCCCTCATATAAACGTGTTTTCACACATTTGCAAACAGGGTAGACCCAGATCAGACGGCTCCTTTAGGAGCCATCTAATCAGGGTCTGCTCTGTTTGCTAATGGAATTTGAAAGATCTTTTCCTTTAGTTTTTAAAATGGCCTTCCATATTTAATTAACTATTTTGTCCTTGAATATCCGGTATGTATTCAAATAAGCATAGTACAGGGAAAGAGTTAAGTACCTTAAATTTACAGCCACATGCATAACATACCAATTAGTATTTGAAGCAAAAAATAATAATCTGTTCATTGTTCGGTTAGATTAAAAGCACACATACATTACCAATTAGCGTGTGTGTTTTAGAAAAGTGTTAATTGTTCGGTTACATTATATGCAGAAATAGAAATTTTCCTCATCACAGGTTTCTCGAACATTGTATTTCGTGATAAAAAATGTAATAAAAGTATTAATAAAACATTTCATTATTAAAAAGATATATATTAGAAGCTTTTTCATTCGTGGGGCTGGTTTGACCAGCCAAAATATAATAAGGAGGCCGGTTTGACCAAATTGAGGTCCGGTTTGACTTTTTGGAGGCCGGTTTGACTTGAGGCCGGTTTGACTTGGGGCCGGTTTGACCTGTTTCCAAGGAAACCCTGAAGAATGATAACAGGGTTATTTGAATGATAAAAAAATTAATAAGCTTGCGTGACTGTCAAATAATTTGGACTACAACCATATATAGGTTGATACAAGCTTAGACAATTGGATAGTGATAGTTTCAGACCATCACTGGGTATATTATATATACGTACAACCTGGGAAATCTAATCTATATAACTGTAACAGGACTGGTGAAAAACATGCAGCCAGACCGGGGCTCAAACCAGGTAACCCTCACTTACCGGGCGAGTGCTCTACCAACTGAGCTATCCGAACCGCTTATACTCTTTTTCACCCAGCACCTGTTACACTACTCCCAGTTTGTCCCTGAGGAACTTGCCGTAACTCACAAGAAATCATGGGCATGCACAGGGTCAGATTTTGAAGTTGGGCGCCAACTGTAATGAACAGGATTGGTCAAAAACATGCAGCCAGACAGGGCTCGAACCCGGGAGCCCTCACTTACAGGGCGAATGCTCTACCAACTGAGCTATACCTGAACCGCTTACTGCTTTTCACCCAGCACCTGTACCTGGCCTGTATGAATGATACAATATGGTTTATCCAGAGTAGAACTTGGATATTTGATTCTAGGACATTTGCCCCCCCGGACACTTGCCCCCCGGACCTTTGCCCCCCTATTTGGGCATGGGCGGACATTTGCCCCCCTGGTGTTTTAGCTTGGGCGGACATTTGCCCCCCTGACATATGCCCCCCTGTTTGACTTGGGCGGACATTTGCCCCCCTAGTGGTTTGACTTGGGCGGACATTTGCCCCCCTGAGTCTTGCCACCACATGTATTGTGTTACTCGATTTCAGAAAACCCAGAGACTTCCATTCAGGTTCATTAGAAATTGCTCTAATACAGAAATGTAGCTATTTTAAATAATTGCTTATATCTAAGTTAAGTAAATTACTTTTTTGTTGTTAAATCAGTAATTTTGTATTCAAATAAAAACAGATGTATACTTATCACCTCCAGATCCAGATCTTGTTTTATGTACTGTTAAAAATTGCGTCGTGTGAATCAAACAAATATTTATCATAAAAGCTAAGCCGACACGTGACAGTAAATTAATTACGTAAGTGTAGAATTTCCCACTGCCTTTAGGCTAGTCAAACCCCTAATCCAATTAACACTTGTTGTGTTTTTAACACATAACAACATAATGACAATAAGTGAAAGGTCACGTTCTGCTGCATACACATTTGTGTGTTAAAACAATAAATATGGCTGTCCGTGTTTTCAGAAAATGAAAGGTCACCGCGACACCGTTTTCAGAAAATGAAAGGTCACATTTGATGTCGCAGAATCATTTGATTTGGAACACACCCTTTTCTGCATATATATAACCTCTGTGTTTACAATTTTTGCAAATGGCTGCCGAATTAAATACTGAGGATATTTACACGCATCAAATCATTGCAAAAAAGGTAAATATATTAAAGGTCAATTAAACTCGTTTGTAAAAGCTTGGGAAACCCCATGCATGATTAGTTGCTATTTGAAGGTAATTTTTTTATATATAAACACTTTGTTGTTGTAAATGCCCAACTTCCTGTAAAATGTTTTAGGGATGCTGATGATGCAAAAAATGACCAAAGGTCCGTCCTCGAGAAAATTAACAGGGGGGCAAATGTCCGCCCAAGCTAAACCGTTAGGGGGGCAAATGTCCGCCCAAGTCCAACAGGGGGGCAAGTGTCAGGGGGGCAAATGTCCGCCCAGGCTAAAACGCCAGGGGGGCAAATGTCCGCCCATGTCCAAATAGGGGGGCAAAGGTCCGGGGGGCAAGTGTCCGGGGGGCAAATGTCCGTAAACCTGGATATTTATAGCTTTGTAACATGAACCGGTTTACATAACATCTGGAGTAGTCAGGTTTCCACTCTAAGAAAAGTAAAAATATGGAAACTATTGGTAAAATTTGTGCATATGAACAATTCCATGGGGGAAATCCATCCTATCGAGACTGACAAAGCGTTTACTTTACATACCAGAGCAAAAATGTTTGTACAATTTTGACATGTTGTCAGTTGATCTTGTCTGGGAGAAGTGCCGAAGTCATCCGAAGGTGAGCAAGACTGATTTCGCATCTTATAGTTTTCGCCCCACTCGACATTAATATTTGACATGTTTACCAACGAGGTCAATTAAAAGTATCAATGCTGACTGGGGTATATTTTATTAATGTTATTTAAACAAAAACATTAATTGTTTTTTAAAAATAACCGCAGTGATTTGAAACGTCAATTTGTTGTTGTTTAATCAAGAGTAAGCTCCCCTGTCTTCTACGCCATCTTGTTTTCAACAAGTCGATCTAACAGTAAAATTAACATGTTAGAGACACGCATATAGCTTTTACCTGGTAAGTATCAGTCAGAATAATCAGAAATATTTAACCACTACTTAATTCATTATTTTCCACACGTTGAATATAAGATAAGGCTTTCATTACGGTAGGTCCACCACCGGTGTTTACATATTGTCAGCCAACCACAGACAAACTACAGTAGCCCTTATGTAATTCTAAGGGAGGAAAAGTTACTGGCGTCTACTGGGATTCGAACCCCGGACCTCTGGACTACAAGTCCGACACTCTTACCATGTTGCTAAAGGGTTAACCCAACAGCAAGGCTGTTTGAGATGCCTTAATTACATAGGCCGATCACTACACTCCGCTCCCTTTCAACCTTTAGGAGCCAGGCATACACCCATGCCCTGCAAACCCGCATGCCCCTAAGACTTTACATGCATCCCCGCATACAAACTGAATTATCCTTGTCGCCAATGATCGAAGTACAGTCGACTCTCGTTGTCGAGTTTGTAGGGACCCGTTAAAAACTTCGACTCATCGAGAGTTCGTCTCAAAAAATAACATGCCATTTATCAAAAAATCCAGTTTCTTTCATTATGTTCACCGTAAACAAGCTGCCATATTACAAGCATACTAATGTGCTTGTACAGTTTAGTCTTCACATTGTGTAAAAGAATCTGCCTACACATAATCCTCAATGTAATGAGGGAGTTTAATAACCACAAAGAAGAAGAAGAAGAATCGCACTCTGTGTATATAAAATTGTACATGTGCGTGTTGATCCATTACTGTTTGAACAAACTTCTGTCTTTACTACCCTCCACTATGCCCTAATTTACCAGGCCCTGTCCAATTTTCAGATATCCCTTTTGCCTTTATCATTGAATTAATCGCCGTTGGTTTGGCGATTTTTAAAGCGCATCGTTTGTTTACGCCATTTCTATGGGAAATCCCTTTTTCTCAATGGGCACAGGAAATATGCAATCACACATGAACTAGCTGGTTGCCGATTTGCGTACTTCTGGTACATGTAAGAGAACAGCCTTATTCGGGAAACCAGACGTTTCAATATGTAGTCACCATTTTACATGTTTCGCCGTGTGCTGTTTCGCTATTACTCAAGTGACAAATTAAATTCAATGTTGATCACCTGGCATACTTTGCCAGGTTCGGATCAAAAGGTCCAATTCACACCTCGAACTCAATCAGACTGAGAGGTGTGACTTCGATACAAACACCGATAATTACATGCAAACAAACACTTTGGGGACGGAAAATGACTCTGACTTAACGAAAACGTGATCAGTTCGAACTCGTCTTAAAAACTTAAATTTATATAGAATATATAGGAAGAAAAGTTGGGACTTTACAAAAGCTTTGTGTCAAAGAGAAATTCGTGTCAAGCGAGTTCGCCATAACGAGAGTGGACTGTAATTCTAAGGGAGGAAAAGTTAATGGCCTCTACCTAGATTCGAACCCCGGACCTCTAGACTGCAAGTCTGACATTCTAACCTTGTTGCTAAAGGGTAAACCCAACAGCAAGGCTGTTGGAGATGCCTTACATAGGCCGATCACTACACTCCAAATCATTTGACCGCCACGCAAGCTTATTTTTAATTCAAATAACCCGGTTATCATTCTTCGTTGCGTTTTTCATCATTCGTGGTCATATTTAGTTTTGGTTGCTCAATGCTGGCGTGAATTTCGCAGGAATGATAAAAGTGAAGAAAAAAGTTATAAAAAGTATGAAAACCTGATGAAAAACTATAATTATGTTATATTTAGAAATACAGAACTTTTATATTGTAGAACTATGTACAGACAAACCAGATTGTAGTTTGTACAGTAAATTGTATCATTATGTAGCTGACACACGTTGTCTCATAATTGAACTTCCAATGGCCCCATATCATACTTTGAGTAAGAACTCGGTGTGAGTTGACTGATCATGATTTCGTTTTAATAAAAAAAAAAAAAAAATGAATATTTTGCTAAGGAGTTCTGTACTATGCAATATGCTATATATATATAGTATTATATACCGACTTGCATTTTTTGTATTTCAGTTCATATGATGGAATTTTGTCTCTTCAAGTTCTTAACCTTTATAATTAACTCAATTCATCTCTCAAAATCTGAGTATTCTCAAATTTGTTGCTGTATGTTTTGTGAACTGAAGTAAAAATGCATAAAATATTGGTAAAATGATAGAATCATGATGAACGTTGATCATGCATCATCGCTTACAGACGGGATTTGAAGTAGTCAGTGTAGTGGCTGTAACAACTGTTGATGGAAGTGCATTCAATAGTCTGATATAATGGTAAATAATTTGCACAATAATTCTGACATCCTAGGTTGGCATTTGGATTTTTCGTGTGAGGAAGCCTTCCAGCTGGCTTAAATGTGATAGGTAACTAGTTCTACCCAGATGTTTGTCTGTGGGAGTGTCACAAAACCAAACCATGTTTTGTTCCATGTATGGAAAACCCTCTTGGGTCTTCCTCCACTTGTAATAAGCTGGCGATATTAGACTGAAATACTGTTAAAGTGATATGTGAAACCCTGATACAAACTAGAGGTTTTCAATACACAGATTATACACAATTATCTGAAATTCTGCATTGTCACTTAACCCTTTCCCCCATAGGCTATTTTTAGACCCAACCTCTCTGAATGAATCTACCGAAAAGGAGCATTTACTAGAGAAAGAGAAAATGCTATAATTGTTTAGTTTAGACCCATTGTGATAAATAGAGCACTTGCTCCTATGGAGCAAATGCTCTATTAATCATAATGGCTTCAAGAAGTGACTATTACAGAGGCATAGAAAGGCATATATTATGGAGGAAAGGGTTAACTCTTTCCCTTATATAAACATGTTTTTACACATTTGCAAACAGAGTAGACCCAGGTCAGGGTCTTTGCTATTGGAATTTGATAAGTCTATCTGTTTCTCTACTTTCCAAAATGGCTACATTAGTTCACCTTCTATATTCTTCATTATAACTATTGTGTCCATGAATACTCTGTAGGTATTGAAATTTGGAATGAACATAGAACAGGGAAACTTCTCACTATTTATTGTGCAAATGGCAAATCCCAGTCGACACTCCCAGTCTTTCAAAAGAAATCAGTGTTTCATTAATTTTTATGGTTGCGAATGTGTGTATATCTCTTAGGCATCTAAGCTTTTGGTATAACATATTTGATTTTGTGGTTTTCAGCACTTTGAGAACCTAGATTCCTGGTGTCCATTTGTGCAATAATTCCAGGAAACTAGATTATTGTCTAAAAGTCTGTGATTTCAAATGACTGCTTTACATGTAATTAAAATATTTGTTAAAACACAAAATTCAAGGAAACTTGCATGCTCAAATTGTCACATGCTGTAACAGTTGTAATAATAAACCTTAAATCTTGCATTTTAGACCTAGGATATCGTCGTTTGCACAATAAATAACTATGGTAGATTTTATCATCTGTATCAGACTCGCTCTCTGTGATCATGACTTAGGTACTACCATACTAGGTATTCAGGTCAACCCGGTACCTCATAGGCTATTTTTAGGCCCAACCTCTTCCAATAAATCTACCGAAAAGGAGCATTTGCTAGAGAAAAGGAAAAAAATAGAATTGTGTAGTATTGAAACCATTGTGATAAATAGAGCATTTGCTCCTGTGGAGCAAATGCTCTATTTATCACAATGGTTTCAGTAAGAGACATTTACAGAGGCGTCAATATGAGGAAATGGGTTAATTCAATTGTGTACTTGATACATCGAGAATCTAAGAGCTCAGAATTATTGTGTAAACAGTGTGATATAGATACTAACGGCCACTGAGAACCAAGATTTTCAAAACACCTTATAATGCCCTTGACCGAGATCGGATCCATCCTATACATGTATGTTACAAATGAGATATTCTGCTGCTTGCCTGCCAATCAGTTTCCTCATATTTTCATCCAATACAGTAAAACCTCTCTATAATGGCCACTAAATTACATCAAGTATTTTGTGTTAAATGCAGGTGGCTGCTTAAAGCAAGATGAAAGTAAAACAGAACAGAGCTTTTTGTTTCACTTTCGCCTTGCCTTAAGCAGCCACCTGCCCTATATACTAATTAATTAACAATTTGGTGGCGGTTATAGAGAGGTTTTACTGTAATTCATTAAGTCAATGTCCATATTGTGTAGAGATTTGCATAAATAATCATTAGGTTAAGCAGTAGCATTTAGAATTGGCAATCAGCATTACTTCTGTCAAGTTCTGTGTAACTACTGAACAGGTTGAGTGTAACTCAGATAGTTATGTCTCCCACAGTATACTGGGGAGACATATTGTTTTTGTGTGCCACGTCTGTCCGATTTTAATTTTTCCATGCGGTTTCTCCAAAATCTTTGGTTGGATTTTCATGATGATGAAACTTCATAGAATTGATCAGTAGCATGCAGTCTAGTTGTGCATATCTTATTCCAGTTCCGATTTGATGATTTTCTGCAGAGTTATAGGACGTTTAAATTTTTGTCCGCACCGGGGCCGTCTGATCAGGGTCTGCTCTCTTTGCTAATGGAATTTGATAGATCTGTTTCTCTACTTTCAAAAATGGTTACAATAGTTCACCTTCTATACTCCATTTATAACTATTGTGTCCATGAATATTCAGTAGGTATTAAAATTTGGATAACAGGAAAACTTCTCACTATTTATTGTGCAAATGGCAAGCTCTGTCGTTCAAACAAAATCAATGTTTTGCATATCTTATTCTTGTTCCGATTTGATGATTTTCTGCAGAGTTATGGGACTTTTAAATTTTTGTCCGTACTGGGGGGGGGGGGGGGAGACATCAGTTTTTGTATAAAACACAATTCTAGTTTTGTTTGACATTGTTTTAAAAGTGATTTGTTGTATTTTACAGACGACTCCTGCAGTGAACTTGAAAGACTAATGCAAAGATGGCATCCTGGATTGTGACAGAGGAGCCACTTGTCACAGAATATCCAAGTGAAGACCAAAGACTTCAAGAGAGAAGTTTGATAGAAAACAAGAATGCCTTGAATGTTTTGGCTAAGCTGAAAGAATTCCATGAGAAGAAGATACTATGTGATCTTGTATTTCAAGTTAACAAAACATCATTTCCAGTTCACAAGGCTGTCCTTGCTGCATGGAGTCCTAAAGTAGCAAACCTGATCCTGTCTCACACTGATGCAAAGACAGACTTGGTTTGTTTTATAAGTTACAATAATACTGATATTTTCGCAGAATTTATAGAATTTTGTTACTCGGGTTTCGTTTCGCCAACAGAGAGAAATGTACATTCCTTTCTTGACATTGGCAGAAATTTCTTTGTCGAGTCTCTGGTTAGTGCATGTGAAGATTACCTTAGGTGCAGTATTTCTTCGGTGAACTATGTCTCCAGATTTATCACTAGTGTGAAATATAGCCTAGCTTCTCTGGAAGAAACTGTGATCTCTTTCATTGAAACCAATCTTGCTAACATTGTTGATCAGCATGAACTGTTAAACCTCAGGCCTCAGGATTTAGAACTATTCCTTTCATCTGGAAGGATGGGCAACGTCAAACCAGAAGTGAAACTGTCTCTTATTATCAGCTGGGTTAGTTTCAGTCCCTTGGACAGGAACAAGTTTGTGTTCTATTTGCTTAGCCAGATTTCATGGGACCATACAGCAGTGGACTTACTTATTCAGATTGGTTCAACAGAAAACATATTTACCTCAAGTGAATTTTGTCTCTTTCAACTCCTACAGTGTGTGGTATACAGCACTGGGTATCAACTGGGTCCATTCACTAACACATACACACGCTTGTATGCCATGTATTCGCACATGTTAGAAGAGCTATCGCTGCCTAAGGCTTTTTCAACATCAAGCTCAAGAATAGAAGATATTCTCAACATTCCTGTCTCTGTTGTATCCCAAACTGAGCCTGTGTCAAAAAAGAAGGACGCAGAGATGAATACAGACGTAGATAGTTCATATTTCCAAGACTCTTCAGCAACCCTTGTCCAAGACAGTTCAGAAGATATTTGTGCTGAAGCATCACAAGTAACTGAAACTGACAGTACAAATCTTGTTTTTAATTCAGAAAAAGAAGAGAGGATTGATAATGAGACTGGTCCAACTTGTAAAACAGATGATATTACTAAAGAAATAGATCAGGATATTGAAGCAGTTAACCAAGAGAAGGTTCCTGACGCTGTTTGTGAAAATTCTCCCCCAACACATAGAAGGAAAGGCAGACCTAGAAAAATAACAATCCAAGAACCCAGGACAAAACGAGGCAGGGGAAGACCTAAAAAAAATAATAACAAAGAAAACACTAATACAATTGATGAAAAAGGCATTCCACCAAACACTGCCCAGGACAGCTCTGGACTTAACGGAAACAATTTTTGCAATGACTCTCCGAAGGAATCAAATGGAGAACCTGAAAGAGAAGCTGAAATTGATACACAAGAAACTGACTCTAACAATATTAGTGACAGTATAGTGAAGGTTGTGATTGATGATACAGAAAACAATGAATCCAGCACAGTAGAAACAAAACCAAGAGTCAAACTGAATTTAAAGTTGAAATGTTTGAAAAGTTCCAAATCAAAAGCTAAAGCCAAGTATAAAGCAGGCAACATTAAAGCTAGTAAAAACTCTAGCATAAAAGTGAATAAGTCAAAGTCAAATCAAGTGTTCAAGTGTTCATATGAAAACTGTAGCTACACATCAACAAAGAGCGAATATAGACTGGCGCTTCATGTGGAAAACGTCCATAATATAGACGTATGTCTGGAGTGTAGAAAGTGTGAGTTCACCACAAACCAAATGCGAGAGCTGTGTTTACATTTGAAGACTCACTACAAGAAGACTCCCTATCAATGTGATGAGGAAGGATGTGGCAAGAAGTACTTAAGTATGTGTCTGCTTGTTCGCCATCAGATGTCTCACATGAACGAGAAACCCTACAAGTGTGATCTTTGTAACAAGTCATTTGGCACGCTCAACCAGCTTCGCTGTCACAAAAAGCTCCATGAAGGTATATTTTTTTACTAAAATTTTCAGAACTTATCTCCAGATAAGTGGAGTATTAAATCCATTCCCTGTTCTGTATTAATTCCAAAACCTTTATATTCCCTGGACAAAATGGTTATAATGGAAGATGGAACATTGTACCCATTTTAGAAGCTAAAGAAATAGATCTAATCAGATTCCTTTAGTAAACAGAGCAGACCTTGATCAGACAGAGCTCTCCGGCAGGAGCTGTCTGATATTGGTCTATTCAGTTTGCAAATTGCGTGAGAAGGTATTTATATAAAGGGTTTGGATAAATATAAAGAAGTTCTTATTTCTACACCAACTGTAAGTTGTGACTTCTCTTTTAGAGAATTCTTATGACTATGAGTAGATACATCTTAACCCATTACCTCATAGACTATTTTTAGATACAACCTCTTTGAATAAATCTACCGAAAAGGAGCATTAACTAGAGAAAAGGAACATTTTAGAATTTTGTAGTTTGAAACCATTGTGATAAATAGAGCATTTGCTCCTATAGGAGCAAATGCTCTATTTATCACAATGGTTTCACAAAGTGACTTTTACAGAATCGTCAAAAGTCGTCAATATGAGGGAATGGGTTAAGGGTTTGATGTAGAAAGAAGAAAATGAAGTCACAAAATTATTAGCTCGTCCCTCTCCTTTGAAACCTTGCAGATAAACCATACTCAAATCGTTACTTTCCCACTAAACCCTACGTTGTGACCACACTTTAGAATTGTCTCGAAGAGATGATTTTAAAGAGTTGTTACAACTTAGGGCTCGGTGGAGAAATAAAGGAGTTATTCTTGAAAACGTTTTAACCCTTTCCCTGTTCTATGTTTATTCCAGATTTCAATACCTACTGAATATTCAAGGACCAATGAGTTATAATGAAATATGGAAGGTGGAACATTGTAGCCATTTTAGAAGTAAAGAAACAGATCTTTCAAATTCCACTAGCAAACAGAGCAGACCCTGATCAGACGGCTCCTATAGGAGCCGTCTGATCTGGGTTTACTCTGTTTGCAAATGCGTGAAAACATGTTTATATGAGGGAAAGGGTTAAAATTTACATATCTTATCCGGACCTCTGGTGAACCCATCTGCTGTGAATATAAATTAGCTGAATAATTATAAAGTTGGATCAGTTATTGTCACTGAATGATATTGGCCAAAGACCTAAAATAACACATCATAGGTCTTTGTATTGGCAAAGGAGCTGTCTCATATATGTATGGGTCCACACTATTTGCAAATGCAGATCTATGTATGCTAATAACATAAGACGGTTTAATGTGTCTTACAATGTGTATATGAAGCAATGGTCCTCATGACTTCATCCCATAGATCATAAGATTTGATCTAGGAAATTGGTATAACCCTTTCCCTGATATAAACATGTTTTCACACATTTGCAAACAGAGTAGACCCAGATCAGACAGCTCCTAGAGGGTCTACTGTGTTTGCTAATAGAATTTGGAATATCTTTGTCTTTACTTTCTAAAATGGCTATAATGTACCACCTTCCACATTTCATTATAACAATTTTGTCCATGAATATTCAGTAGGTATTGAAATTTGGACTAAATATAGAGCAGGGAAAGGGATAGTGCTGTCAGTGTTCTGACACATTGAAGACCTAGACCAAATCCAGCAAAGGTAGTGACAGAAAATGCTTTCTGATTCCTTTTCTTCATAGTAATGCTTTTTGACGCCATTGATTATAGTTTTTGAAGTCGAAAAGCCCCATGAAAAATATTTGATTATAAAGTTTACCCTTACAGTGCGGGATCCGAGTCACTAATGTCCTTTGTAAACAGTGTAGACCCAGATGAGAGGGCTCCTAGAGGAGCTCTCTCATCAGGGTCTGCACTGTTTGTCGTGTTACACTTTTCTTTAGAAAACATCCCTAAATATTCACCATAAGCTTTTCCTATTTGAATTTTGGAATATACCATTTGAAAATTCAGTGTTGTAAGGGTTAAGATAAAATAAATATATTAATGAAGTGGTCAATTCATGCAGAACTATTCATTAGGGAAAATGTTGATAAGATTTAGAATAGGCCCAGATAAGATGTATAAATTAGAACATAGAATAATTATTACATGTAAATTTCTTTATTTCTCCAAACCCTATGCTGTGACCACTCTTTAGAGTCCTCGTGTTGATCTTAAAAAGTGGCCACAACATAGGGTTTGGTGGTCAAATGACAATTTAACAATTTGACAGAGGTCCAGATAAGATGCGTAAATATAAACATTTTCTGCAATATCTCCTTTAATTCTCTACCAAACCCTATACTCTGACCACTCTTTAGAATCGTCTCTTTGAGACGATTCTAAAGAGTGGTCACAATATAGGGTTTGGTGGAGACTGGAGATGTGACTATTTTAGTATTTGGGTACGCACCTTTATTTGTAGCTCTGTTTGATAACGTACCTTTTTTTTGTTACATGCTACAATTCCATTTTTTTTTTTGTTCAGGTCGTCAGTTTGAGTGTGATATTTGCCTGAAGAAGTTTACTACAAAAGGTGTTATGCAGTCTCATAGAGTGATCCACTTCGACAAGAAGGAGTACCTGTGTGACACATGCGGCTTCTGCACCAAACACCTCTCCCATCTGATCTCTCATCGCAAAATACACACAGGTATCTCCAAGCCTTTAGCAATGAAGACACCATACAACTTTTGGATTTACTGTATTTACTAGTCACCCAAAATTGTTAGGCCACCCAAGCTTCGCTTCTCACCCGTTTAAAAAGCATTCTCAGTGTTGTTATATTTTCTGGCCCTTCAGGATCATTAGTTTTGATGTTAGTAGTTTTGAAAATTGAATACTGCTTAAGCCCATGCAAGGGGGCGTGAGTAGTGTTGCACTTTTAATTACTACTCATGAACAGACTCAATAAAACCGAGTCTGCAGCTATTCTCTTTTGAAGGATCACCTGCTATCAGGATATATTGAACCCTTTATTCCATAGATATGCCTTTCTACACCTTTACAAACAGAGGAGACCCAGAAGAGACAGCTCCTGTAGGAGCCTTCTGATCAGGGTCTGCTTAGTTTACTTATGGTATGCAGTTGAACCTCTCTTAACCCTTTCCCTGTTCTATGTTTATTACAAATTCCAGTACCTACTGAATATTCATGGAAAACATAGTTATAAAGAAATATGCAAGGTGGAACATTGTAGACATTTTAGAAAGCAAAGAAACAGATCTATCAAATTCTGCTAGAAAACAGAGTAGACCCTGATCAGACGGCTCCTCTAGGAGCCGTCTGATCTGGGTCTACTCTGTTTGCAAATGTCTGAAAACACGTTTATATGAGGGAAAGGTTTAAGCAGCCAATCTAAAAGAGGTCTAATTGTGGGTCTGTAAGGCAGGTGGTAGCTTAATGCAGGTCAAAAGTAATGCAGAAAGCTCCTAATAGGAGCTTTCTTCATTACCTTTGCCCTGCATTAAGCAACCAGCTGCTTTTTAATACTTATTTTCAATAAATAAATAGCCGCTTAAGAGAGGTTCTACTGTAGACAATTTCAGAAATGGCAACGCATTCTCGTGTCCATGTGTTATTATAACAAGTAATCTTCATAATGTCATTATTTCATACATGAATATTCATGGAATAAAGGGTTAATTCTGTTACTTACATGTATTTAATAAACAAAATTAATAGAGTACCAGCTAGTGAATCTGAAGATCCTGGGTCCATGCTTATAAAGCTTTTTAGTTGAGTCTGAGTTTGTTCTCAAGCTTTTGATTGGTCAGATTTGAGCCAAAGGCACTCTCTAACTTTGAATCACTGATCATATTAGAATTGAATTAGACAAATTGATTTCTTAGATTTGACAGTAAGTACTATAGTTGAATTACAACTTCTACGGTTATTTCTTTGCTCTGGATAAATCATGAAGAAGGATTTCCAAGCAATATTTTTTACCATGTAATTTTCGGGAGTATCCCTTTGCCTTCGTCAGTAAACTGTTTCTGCTAGTGGTCAAATCACCTGGCTTGGTCACATGGCACAAGGAGAGGTGAATACACGGGGTAGCTCCAGACCATGGTCCCAGTTGAGTGATGGTCTCCGCTGTTTAATTTCAGTTGCTTCCTCCTTTACGTGAAGTGATCAATGTATATTTATTTCATAAGATCTTTAAGTTTTCTGATATTTGTAAGTTGTTTAACTTGTACTGTGCAGTAGAACCTCTCTTAATGTTGTACATGTATGTATAAATATAAATAATTAACATACAGTCGAACCTGTCTTAATTGGTCATCAAAAAGAGGTTTAATTATGGGTATGTAAGGTAGATGGTAGCTTAATCATTAATGAAGGTCAACAGTGATGCAGAAAGCTCCTATAGAAACGTTCTGTATTACTGTTGCCCTGCTTTAAAGAGGAAGTCCCTGCAATGAAGGCATATTTTCAATAATATCATAAAACTTGGTATTTGTTATGCTCAGTTACTATTATGAAGATCGCCAATTTGAACTTATATCAAATAAACCGATTTCATCAATGCCTATAATTTTTGTTCTACAACAAAGTATTACATGTATCAGCCTTTTCTGTTCAAATGTTCCGCGTTTTGCTGATGATCACCTGATCCCTGCATTGTTTACCAATTTTTCTCTTATGTGGTCGGAGAGCAGCGAACAACGCAAACAGATACGAAACTGAAACCCAACCTGAATAATACTGAAACATTGGGGAATAAATCAGGATTGTCGATATCAAACACCTGGATGTTTTTTTTCATTTTCCACGTTTAATGGATAGGCTTTATTGCGATATACTTCTTTTCAGCATATAAACAAATGAGTTTTGTATATTGTAGGTATTTTTGAAACGCGTCGAATGTAGGGACTTCCCCTTTAAGCAACCACTTTCTTTTAATAAATAAATGAATGGCCGCTCTAGGACAGGTTTTATTGTAATTCATAAGCTCTTTATGTTTTCTGATATCTTTAAGTTGTAATTTATAACAGCCTAAAATAATGAGTTGTTCTGAGTTTTTGTATACATGTATACATGTATTTGCTGAGTTTGATCCAAATGTTTAGTCCTCCAATTCATTTATGTATATGTCAATATGGGACTTCAGATGATACTGATATTTGTCTAAAACTGTTTCAGGTGATGTTTTACACTGTACCTTCCCGGACTGCAACTACTCATCTCCCAAGCAAGCCCATATGACTCAGCATATTAACAGGCATCTGAACATACGCAACCACATATGCCAGGTAGGCTTTTTGCAATGCATGCTTTACTCATTACAACCCTGAAAGCTCCAGTACACTAACCTTTTCCCACATGAATATTCATGTATGGAATAATGATGTGATGAATAGTGACCAGCTGATATTCTGTTTGTCCGTTTGTCTGTTTGAGGACAACTTTGACATTGGTCATAACTTTTGAGCCAGTACAGATAGAGACTTGATATTTGGCATGCATATGTATCTCATAAAGCCGCACATTTTGAGGGGTGCCTTGTCAAGGTCATCCTTCAAGGTCAGAGGCCAAATATATAGGTCAAATCACCGATTTTATCATTGGCCATAACTTTTGAACCAGTAGAGATAGAGACTTGATATTTGGCATGCATGTGTATCTCATGAAGCTGCACAGTTTGAGGAGTGCCATGTCAAGGTCAAGGTCATCCTTCAGGGTCTAAGGTCATATCGGGGGAGGGGGGCATAGTGTTTCACAAACACATCTTGTTTGGATTTTGGATTTGAAAGAAACTATAGAATCAGATCTAAATAAATCCACATGGGTCTATTCTGTTTGGAAAGGCAGGTAAAGGTGTCTCTATGAGGGAAAGTTGATACTCATTGACTGAAATTCTGTTATATGTACACATGTGTCATCATAGGGAGAGGGAAAGTAGAAGTTTTAAATTATTTTTTTCAACCTCAGGCACTAAAATACTTTATTTTTCAAAGTTTTAACAAAGCTTCTATTTATAGGTAAATACTCTTGCAGTCAGATCCACACACACCTGCATAGTTATCACAATAGTGTATGCCTGTCTTTGTGAGAACATGAACACATCAACCTCTTTCTGCAGGCTGTCAAGGCTATAACGTTTTTTTTAGTGTGACAGAATCCAACACATTTTGGTACACATCTTAATCATATTTAAAGTAGATTGTGTATATAATACAAGAACCATAACTCTAGTTTCAACTCTGGAATGATATCTCTGAAACCTTCTGCTGTTATAAATAGTTTTGACTTCATGTGAAGCATACCATTTATACATTATATTGCAATTAGTGTATAAAAACCTCTCTAAAGCCACCATATGGTTGCTTAACCCTTTCCCTCTTATAAATAGCCGTTACATACATTTGCAAACAGTGTAGACCTGGACCAAACAGCTCTTATAGGAGCCATTCGCTCAAGATCTGCTATGTTTGCTTATGACATAATATAGATTTGATTCTACAGTTTCTGTCAAAGCAAGAAATTTCCTTGAAGAGTTTACATAATAAGAATTCAGCTAATAAATATGCATGGTGTCGTTATTTCTTACATGAATATTGAACACGGAAAGGATTAAACATCTGAGTAAGTGTTAACTAAACCAACCAGTTCATATAGGAGATATGAGCTTAACCCATTACCTGTTTCATATTCATGCAAGAAATAATAACATCATGAATATTAATTAGCAGGAGTTTTATAATGGATAGTGAACATAGGATGTTTTTACCTGGGCAGAAACTGAAGAATCATATCTGTATAATTTCATAGACAAACAGAGCAGATCTGGATCTATTCTGTTTGCAGATGCGTGAAAAAGGAGGAAAGGGTCATCTTTTGTCCTGCAATAAGCCAATACATCTTCTGTAATGTAAATATTTCATTCACACTCAAACATGTACATGTATGTATGTTAATTGCTTGCCTGTTAGTGGTAAATCTGTGATTTCGAATGCAAAAATTTGGATCCAGATGAAGTGACTCTGTGTTTCATCTGAATCCGAAATATTTGACACTGACTGCTTTTTATCAGAAAGTAAAGCAAAATTAACAGTCAGATTTTACAGCAGGTGAAAAGTTTTGTTTGTAACAATTACTTAGTGTACATAGAGTAATTTAAGTAAAATCATAAATGCATAAAACATAATTAATTTTTGTTAATTGTGTTTACAGGTTTGCGGGAAGTCATTTGTAGTTCGTAGTAAACTGTTGCGACATGAGCGAATACACCTGAAGGATAAGCTCTTCAAATGTAAGCAGTGTGATTACCAGACATCGCGATTGGACAGAATGAAACTTCACATTGAAAGCCATGGCATCAAGTTCAAAAAGATTAAAAAGAATTTGCCAATAGAGGATGAATCCAGTAAGCCTGAAATAGATTTCCATCAGTTGTATGAGAGGGTTCAGCCTGGCAGCTCCAACCCTGGGTTGACAGGCTTGACACTCACGTCTATGGCAGAAATGAAGTCCATGGATGCCATCAGCCTGGCAGCTAGTGCGTCAATGATTGTGGACAGCTACTCAACACCACGGTTACTGATGGATTCTCTTAGTGGAGAGGCAGTGACCACGATTGATGAGAGTCTTACATTCCAGCAAGGTTTTGAACGAATACATGCAGCAAGCTTCGACCAACTTTGAGGCTTTACTCCATGAATATACTGGAGCCGTCTGATCTGGGTCTACTCTGTTTGCAAAGGCGTAAAAAGGTGTCTGATTGGATTGAAGGGTTTACAGAGTTGTGTATAAGAAGCGTATTGATCTATCTAAATCTCTGATCTCTCCATTAACACTTTATCTTGTTGGTGCTTGCTGAGATAATTCTACTGAGTACCAACAACCTAGGGGTTTGGCAGAGAAATATGATAAATATTATACCAACAGGTATCTAACACATTCCCTTTGAATTTTCATGTAAGACATAATGACATCATGAATATTTATAAGCAGAATTTTTGTAATAATACACATGAATTTTCATAAGCAAACAGAGCACACCCATCTGATTTTGGTCTACTCTGTTTGCAAAGGCATTTGTATGAAGGAAAGGATTAACACCTTCACAAACAGAAACCTGTGGGACATTCTGGTGATGCCCTTTGCAAATACAGTAAAATACCCTCTAAACCGGAATTCTCGTACAGAAGAAATTAGATACTTTTAGGCAGGTGGCTGCTTAATGCAGGGTGAAAGTCATGCAAAAAGCTCCTAGAGGAGCTTTATGCATGACTTTCACCTTGCATTAAGCTGCAACCTGCCTCCAAGTCCTATATGTATACTAAATTTAGCGTCCGGTTTATAGAGGTTTTACTGTAGTTTAGATACTTAGATTTTGGACTTGAATGTTTATAAATGTTAACCTTTGAATGCGAGACACCATGCTCTGTCATTTGCAAACAGTGTAGACCCACATCAAAATAGCTCTAGTTTAAGCCTTTCATACTGAGTGGTCTCTATTGTTAAACACTGTTGGTTATCCCACTTTGAAAAATCAGCGTTGAAAGAGTTCAAGGTTTTAGTTACAATGGTTTTGCATAGTCTTAGAGGCCTCGATTTATAATCAGAATAATTTATATAACTTCTCTAGTCATAAAGGTGATTGTACAAAAATCTAAAATTCTTCTATGCTGTGACCAAAAGAGTGGTCAGAACATGGAGATTGATGGAGAAATGAAAATTTTAATATTTGAATTATGTCCCTTGTCTGTGCCTCTGATGTTGGATGCAGTTTGAAAATTATGGCCAGGCATGAGTTTGAAGGACAATAATGTATTCAGCATGTTAAAGGTTCATACCAGCTTAACCCATTACCTCATGGCTATTTTTAGATACAACCTCTTGGAATAAATCTACCGAAAAGGAGCATTAACTAGTGAAAAGGAAAATTTTAGAATTTTGTAGTTTGAAACCATTGTGATAAATAGAGCATTTACAGGAGCAAAATTAATGCTCTATTTATCACAATGGTTTCACAAAGTGAGTTACAGAGTCGTCAAAAGTCGTCAATATGAGGGAATGGGTTAAAATGTCAACATTCCATTTGAATTTTAAGAAAACATTCCATGTAAAATTAAACATGAAACAGTATCATCTTTTGTATAGATGATTAAGGATAATGATTCATTTGATTGCTTTTGACGTAAAGATTTGTCTCTTCTTTTTTTATGATTGAAAGGTTAAGGGATTGACCATGTCTAAGTCTTGGTAGTGGTGTTAACCATTTACTTCATTAATACTCATTTAACCAATTCCCTGTTCTATGTTTATTTCAAATTTCAATACCTACTCAACATTCATGAACAGAATAGTTATAATGATTATGAAATTTGGAGGGTGAAACAACTTTAACCATTTTAGAAAATAAAGAAACATCTATCAAAGCCCATTGGCAAACAGAGTAGACCCTTATCAGATGGCTCCTATAGGAGCCATCTGATCTGGGTCTACTCTGTTTGCAAATACGTGAAAATGTGTTTATATGAAGGAAAAGGTTAAGACATTGTGACATATATATTATTTGGATGTTTTTTATAAGTCAGGGCCAAACTTTTCTGTGTTCACATGGTGTTTAATACATGTAGCTTATAAATGCTGGAAATTTGGCTGAAAATGTAGAATCAGAGTTGTGTTATTCTATAAACAAACAGAGTAGATCCTGATCCGATAACTTATACAGCAGCTGTCTGATCTGGGTCTTGTCTGTTTGCAAGAGCATTTAACCCTTCAACCGCCAATGTCGCAAATATGCACCACGACAAATAGTGCAGTCTAAGATCAAACGCCGCCTTTTCAAGGCGGCGTCTGATCAGGGACTTCACTTTTTGTCTCAAACACTATTTCTGTATCCGTGCTTCATTCTTTTGAACTTTGCATTTATTTGTCTTATTTCCTTAATTTACCGAATTATTTAACACAGTTGTATTGCAGATGACAATTAGAAATTTGGTGCCGAAAGGGTTAAAGGTGTGTATATGGAGTATAGGGTTACTCTCAGTTTTGGTTACATAAGAAATTTGGCCATGCTTGACTTAACATTTAAACACTATGGAGCAATTCATAAATACCTTTGCAAACAGTTTGGATCCAAATTAGACCAAAGTTACTTACCGTCTCATCAGTAATAAATTGAAAAATGAAATGTACAGAAGAACCCCTCTAATGCAACCACTTAATGAATAAACATTTCTGCCTATATATGCAGGTGGTTGCTTAATGCAGGACAAAAGTAATGCAGAAAGCTCCTCCAGGAGCTTTCTGCATTACTTTTGTCCTGCATTAAGCTACCACCTGCATCTAGCACCCAGAATTGCACCTTTTTAGGTGGTCGCATTAGCGGAGTTTTACTGTATTTTATACACTATTCCTGTTGAGTTTTCTTGTAAGAAGTAATTACATGAATATTGATTAGATTAACTTTTATAGTGGCATATGTTTCTATTATGTTTGCAAAGCCTTTGAAGGGCTTATCTATGGGCTAAAGTGTTTAAAGTAATGGAAGTCAGTAGTCCTGGTAAAAATGGTAGCAGACAATGGTTTTGTTAGACAAAAGTTACCTAGTGTTGAAAGTGTTAAAAGCAGGGTGTGGTTGTTGTAATAGTTATGTTATGTAATAGTAAAAGTTCTTGATTGTAATGCATATCTTTTATACCCGTCACAAGGTGGGAGACATACTGCCTTGCTTCTGTACATCCTTCTGTACATCCATTCCTACATCTTCCTCATCATGGTTGTTCAAATTCTCATATGCCAATAGAAAAATTTACTTCAAATTTCACAAATGAACAACTTTGATGTGAAGATGTAGGCAAAGAAAGGAATGGCTGCTGCAGCCATTTCTACCAGAGTTACGGGACTTAATTTTCTTCACTATGTTACATACATGTATAGTGAAAAGTGCTTGCTTTAGAGACAATATCGCCAGAGGGCATGTCCTATGGACACAATTTTCTAGTCCCTAACCCATTCCCTCCTAGACTATTTTTAGATCCAATCTCTTTGAATAAATCTACAGAAAAGGAGCATTAACTAGAAAAAAGGAATAGTTTAGTATTGTGTAGTTTTGAAACCATTGTCACTTTTTTGTGATAAATAGAGAATTTGCTCCTTGTTAAAGCCTCCGTCACACTAGACCACGTCCATGAAGACCGCGCTGCGTCCTGAAAATTTCGTAGGACGTAGCGAGGACGGGGTAAAAATTATAAAAAATACATTTCTCAAGTTCCTGCTACGCTCATACCACGTTTTCGCTGGGTTCTTACTGCGTCCAACACGTTCCCACTATGTCCTTACTACGCGTGTATTCAGGCGGGTACCACGTCCAACACGTTCTTGCTATGCTTTAACTACGATCGTACTAGGTCCCTACTACGACCGCCATGATAGCACTGCGTTCTTACCACGCGCTCATCACGTCGTTCTCACCGCGTTCTATAGCTGCATATAAAATTATGCGATTCGGCTCGATCTGATCATTCATTCTGCGACTTTCTTCTGAGCAACAGTAAAGTATTTTATACCAGAAAATATGCCAAGAAGGAAGGGGGGCTGCAAAGCAGCTGCGAAAGCAAAACCGACAACTCCATCACCAGCGAGTGATGGGTTGGATGTTGTTCCTGAACCAGAACCTATCTGTTATAGTGGGCTCACTGAAACAACAGAAAACGGAGCCGAATCAGATGTAGCTAGAGTTGTCGGTACCCGACCAAAGAAGGCAAAACTAGTGTCCACTCTAACACCAGTAGAGTGGACACTAGTTCTCCGTCTTCTCCTTCTCACAAGCAATAGTGCGACCTGTCCATCCAGAAGAGCCTGTTGTCCAGCCAATACAGCAACATGCTGGAGAAGTTCTTGGTTGTCCATTCTATATTGAAATGGAAGTGAAAGAGAAATGAATCCAGTTTTTATACTCGACCACCAGAACGTGGCATGGTCGTGGCTAGAGCATGCTGTAAACGCACCTTAGACGTGATAAGCACCGGTAGAACGTACTAAGAACCTAATGCGGTCTTTTGAAACGTAATAGGGACGTATCATTGTCGCAACACTAGCGTGGAAGGGTCATAGTGAGAACCCGATGGACGTAGCAAGAACGTAGTGACAACCTAGAGACAACGTGATGTGAACGTCACACACTCGTCCACGTCTGCACTACGCGTGTATTGCGTCAATGAGGTTCTTACTAGGTTTTAGCTACGTAATTACTACGACCTTACCAAGTTCTTACCACGTCCTGATTTGACCACGTCCTCGCCACGTAAGTTTTGAACATGTTCAAAGTTCACCCACGTCCTTCACGTCCATGAAGACCATACCACGTGCAAAGCCGTGTCTACTGCGTCTTCGCTACGTTGTACACGTTCGCACTGCGTTCTGGCATATTTTTGAGGACGTAGTGGGAACGTGGCCTAGTGTGACGGGGGTATAAAGGATTAATCTCTGGCCTGTATAAACTAAACAGGATGATGATGATGGAGCAAATGCTTTATTTATCACTGGTTTCAAAAAATGACTTTTACAGAGGTATCAAAAGGCGTCAATTGGGGGGAATGGGTTATTCTTGGTAACAAGATCTGTAGAGTAGTGTTAAACATGTACAAATGTTCTGTTACATATTGGGGCAAGTGCACTTAACTTTTATCCCACTATCTGCGACCTGACTTTTGCAAATTAATTTGGCGTCTCATCAGGATCCAAGCAGTTTGACACTTGGTCAACAGTTTCTCAAAACCTTGCTCAAAGTGAACTTCATCAGATCTAATTGAGCAAACCTTTTTTACAGTGGCTAAAGGTTAAAATGGGTTTATGCATAGTGTCATAGTACAGTAGAACCTGTCTTAAGCGACCATCAAAAAGAGGTTTAATTATCGGTCTGTAGGGCAGGTGATAGCTTAATGCACGTCAAAAGTAATGCAGAAAGCTCCCTACAAGCAACCACCTGCTTTTTAAGATTTCTGCATTCAATCAGTTCAAAATTGTTTAAGACAGGTTCTACAGTGGTTGAAATCATAAAAATGTTTGAAAAGTCATTAGTACTTTGAATATTGAGTTTTTTGTTATCAGGTTTATTTTGTAAACAAAGAGAGATAACTGCCGTCTAATGTCAATCTTATTTTGTAATTTTTGTTATTTTTTTTGTGTTGGTTCATGATAAATATATTTTAATTGAATTGATTGTTACCTAAACGAAAGAAAGACACTGTTGTCATTAATTGGTAATGAAATGAATTAAGGTGATTTGTTTTGATGGTCCTTTGTGTACATGTCTATAACTGTAAATGTATGCCTTTTATACCTCATTTGTGGTTCAGTTATTATCTAACTCTTTGTATGTTAACCCCTTTCCTCATATAAACGCTTTTTCATAACTTTTCAAACAGAGTAACCCATATTAGGTGGCTGCTGTAGGAGCTGTCTGATCAGTGTCTGCTCTGTTTGCTTATGAAATTATATAGATCTGATCCTACAGTTTTGTGTAAATTAAAATTTTCCCATGAAATACTAAGTTAATAAATATTCATTAAGTGATCAATTTGTGCATAAATGTTTTTTAGGGAAAGGGGTAAGTGTAATCTAGAAAGTTTGCCACTAATTTTCATGAAAAAGTTTCCATTATATTTCAATAACAATATTTAACCTTTACTTCTTGAAAATTTATGTAAAAATAATGAAATCATGAATATTATTTGGAGTAAGTTTTATATTAATGACATATCAACCCTTTCCTCCATAAATACACCTTTCTACGCATCTGTAAAAGTCACCTGTTGAAACCATTGTGATAAATAGAGCATTTGCTCCCATAGGAGCAAATCGTCGCTGTGCTAACAAAACCTCGTATAATGAAAATCACTACTTTTCAGGAGAAGCAAAAAACTGATTATTTTTATGAATTCGTCTTTATGTGACAAATAAGGTCTATATTCTGGTACCATATTAAAACACAAATTAATAGATAAAACGTTATTTATTCTATCATTAATAAAACTTTATTTTTTCTATCATTTGGTCTGACGATTTTTTTAAATGTACGATATTTTTGTACCACGTTTTGTTCACTTTATGTATATACGAGCTTATACCACTTATACGATATTTCGTCGTTTATTTTTAATCCGGCGATCATGATATACGACAATTTACATTTCACTTGAGTTTAAGCTTTGTACCTTGACACACACAGAAAAGGACAAATCTATGCTCTATGTACCACAATACATGCACTGACCTAATCTGCATGTGTTTTGATGTTTAATGCCATTGTTCCGCATACTTGAAGAGTAAGATTTTTACGAGATTTTGATATTGAAAAATTCAGACCAATAAATATACGAGGTTTCGTCACGGGCGAGTTTTGACACTTTTCATTGGTCGATTGCACTGAGATTTTAATAGGATGTGGGCATTGTACATTTAAATCAGTAATCGTGAAGAAACGATTTTCGGCCAAAATGGATATACGAGGTTTTGTCAGCACAGAGACAAAATACTCTATTTATCACAATGGTTTTGAAATTACAAAATTCTAAAACATTCCTTTTCTCTAGTTAATGCTACTTTTCGGTAGATTTTTTCAAAGAGGGTGGATCTAAAAATAGTCTATGAGGGAAAGGGTTAACACATACACCTACATATTAACACATACACCTTTAGCCTATCATTTCCCATAAGCATTCGGAGCAGAACCTGATCAGATGGCTCCTTCAGGTGTCATCTAATCTGGACCTACTCTATTTCCATTTTGTTGTGAAATGGAGTAATAATGGAGTAAAGCATTAACAGTTTGTTTTAATCCGAGTTACTAAGTATATCTTATATATCCATTCTTTTTTGCATAGGTTATCATGAATTCACTTCTAAACAAGCAAGGAGTAAACAAGTATTGATTTTGTAGTCAGTGGTTTGGAAATGTAGCATCTGATCAGAATGTACACAATTTGATAGATTACCACGGGATTTGGTTAAACCATTACTCCATGACTATTCATGCACGATGTACAGTAAAATCTGTCTAAAATGGCCACTAAATGGTGTTAATTAGTTGGTATTTAGGGCAGGTGGCAGCTTAAAGCAAGATGAAAGTGAAACAGAATGCTCCTATAGGAGCGTTCTGTTTCACTTTCACATTGCTTTAAGCAGCCACCTGCCTTAAACACAAAATACTTGATGTGATTTAGTGGCTGTTATAGAGAGGTTTTACTGTAATGACATCATGCATATTAAATGATTTTTTTTAATTAGCACATGGACATCTGAATACTTAACCGATGCAGAAATTGTAGAATTAAATCCTACAGGAGCTATTTGGTCTGGGTCTACTTTGTTTGCAAAGGCATAGAAAAGCTGTCTGATACTATAACAAATCATCTGCTTATTATTCATGATGTCATTATTTCTCGTATGAATATTCATGAGGTATAAGGTTAAAAGGAAGGAGACATGCAGGTGCTTACTTATTTCCTATTTCGGCTTAGCCTTTGTGTTGTTTGTACTGTGGAACCTGTCTTAAGCAACCATTCATTTATTGAACATAGGATTCTTAAAAAAGCAGATGGTTACTTAAAACAGGGCATAAGTAATATGTGTAGGAGTTTTCAACTTTTATTTTGATCTGTTTTAAGCTAATTAAAAAGCAGGTTGTTGCTTAATGCAGTTCACAAGTAATGCAGAAAGCTCCAATAGGAGCTTTCAGCTTTACTTTTGACATGCATTAAGATACCACCTGACTTAAGGACCCATATTTAGACCGTTATAATGGTTCTTTAGGATTGGTTAAGGTTCTACTGATTTAGTATGTTTATTTATGTATTATTACGGGTGTATTTTTATGTCTGTGTATAATAGAACTGTTCTATAATGGCCATTTAATGAATTAACTCTGTTGTCCTTAAAAGCAGGAGCTAGTGAAATCAGACTAAAAGTAATGCAGGTAGCTTTAACTCTTTACTTGATATAGAAGCTTCCTGATGCCATTGCAAACAGAGTAGACCTATATCAGACAGCTTCTTTTAGAACTTTCTTGTCAGGGTGTGCTTTGTTTGCATAATGTATGATATAGTTGTGAAATGTGCAGTTTCTATCATGGCTAAACATTAACTTTTAAAAATCCCTTAAAAATCTAATTATTATTCAAAATTTCTTATATAAATATTTGTCATGTAAAGGATTTTCCTCTTAACTTGACCTGCATTCAGCCATCACCTGTCTCAACCCTTCCCTTAATATAAACACTTTTTCATTTCTTTGAAAATAGAGTAGACAGCTCCTGTAGGAGCCATCTGATCAGGATCTGCTCTGTTCACTTATGAAATCTGATTTTGCAGTTTCTACCAATACCAAAACAATCCTGTTTACATATGCAATAATTCAGCTAAAAAATATTCATGATGTCATTATATCCTGCATAAATATACAACAGGGAATGAGTTTAACCCATTTCCTCATATTGACGACTTTTGACGACTCTGTAAAAGTCACTTTGTGAAACTTTGTGAAACCATTGAGATAAATAGAGCATTTGCTCCTGTAGGAGCAAATGGTCTATTTATCAGAATGGTTTCAAACTACAAACTTCTAAAAGTTTCCTTTTCTCTAGCTAATGCTCTTTTTCGGTACATTTATTCAAAGAGGTTGGGTCTAAAAATAGCATATGAGAGAAAGGGTTAAACAGATTCAAAATAGCCATTGTAGAGAGGTTTTACTGTGTAAGATAAGGTCTTGCCTCACCTTTAACTTTGTGTGACTTAATTTTAAATTGTAAATATAAGGGGTAAATTTCCTATTATTGGTTGTGATTTACAAAGTTTATATCATTGTGTCCAAGCTTATCTTTTGTTGAGACATATTTTGGAAATACTTGCAGCTTGTAGGCTGGCGCCGTCCACTTGTTGTCCATTTTCTAATTTAAGTACAAATGTAGTTTTACATTTGAGACATTTTCTCTGTAAAGGGGTGCAATCAGAGACACGGGGACTGGTCTTTGTCTATATGGTTTGCGGCAAAATAAACCCCTTATTACTTAGAGTGCTCAATTTCTCATTTCTCATTCTGGTTTAACCTTTTCAGTCATATAAACGCATTTTCATACATTTGCAAACAGAGTAAACCAAGATCAGACGGCTCCTATAGGAGCCATCTGATCAGGGTCTGCTCTGTTTGCTTGTGGTATAATATAGATCTGATATTACAGTTTCTGCCTGAGCCAAAAAGTTCTGTGTACATATGCCATTATAAAATATAAAATTATTTAAGTTAATTAATATTCAAGATGTCAATATTACTTATATGACTATTGAACAGGTAACAGGTTAACCCTTTCCCTGTTCTGTATTTAGGCCAAATTTCAATACCTACTGAATATTCTTTAACAAAATAGTATGGAAGGTGGAACATTGTAGACATTTTAGAAAGTAAAGAACCAGATCTGTCAAATTCAATTAGCAAACAGAGCAGACCCTGATCAGACGGCTCCTTTAGGAGCTGTCTGATCTGGGTCTACTCTGTTTGCAAATGCATGAAAACACGTTTATATGAGGGAAAGGGTTTAGAATAAACTATCTTGCATTTTCAGACAGCTTGGACTTGGTTGAGATACGGTGTAACTTGGCGTTTTATCAGAATCTAAGCTGTTTGACACTCAGTCAAAAGTATTTCAAAAGTTGCATGAAAAAATTCCCCCAGATCTGAGTTTGAGCATACATGATTTTTTACTGCAAGATCAGGTCTAATAATCTCAGCCAAGTTTGATATTTAAACAGATGACCCCTGTCACTTCAAAATCATGTTTATTGGTTTTCCGAAAAGTTTACCATTTTCACTTTGTCAGCACTTGAACTGAGTCATCTTTTATCAGAGATCTACATCACATTTTGTATGAAGGTTTATCAGCATCTTGGCAAAGTTTTAGAATATTCCCAAACTTTAGTGGCTTCGGAAAATTAAAAGTAGTCAAATCAATATACAGTAGAGTCTTGCTAATACAACCACAAAATTTATTTATATAGGAGTCTTTAAAAGCAGTTGGCTGCTTAATGCTTGGCAAAAGTTATGCAGAAAGCTCCTATAGGAGCTTTCTGCATAATTTTTGTCCTGCATTAAGCTACCACCTGTTTTAAAAATCTAGAAATATACTTATTTTGTTAGGTCATGTTAGCAAGACTTGACTGTAGTAACATTATTGTTTGTAATCAGGATTTTATTTGTATATTTTATAAATAAGTATGTTTACAAGTATTATTTATTTTCAGAATATTGTGAATTGTTAGCTTTGTTCTCAGTTTAATACTATTAACCCTTTCCCTGTTCAATATTCATGTAAGAAATGATTACATCAGCAATATATACTGTATTATCTGAAGAGTTATAATGTCATTTTCAGAGAAAGTTTTTGCTTTGACACAAACTGTAAAATCAGATCTGTATCATGTCAAAAGCAAATACAGCAGACCCTGATCAGATGGCTCCTGAAGGAGCCATCTGATCAGGTTCTACTCTGTTTGCAAATGTGCAAAAAATGCGTTTATATGAAGGAAAGGGTTAAGCCTTGGCTGATACAGCTGAAACTCTCTTAAGCAGCCATTGATTGTGGCTCAACCCTTTACTTAATGAATATTCTTGTAAGAAATAATGACACCATGAATATTAATCCAGATGCTGTCTGTTTGATCTAGGTCTACTCTGTCTGTAGAGGGATTAAAATAGGTTTATATGAGGTAAAGAATTTATGCAGAATAAATGTCTCAAGAGTAGCTTTCTGTATAACATAATTTTGTCTTGCGACTTTATCAGGTATTAAACTACCACCTATCTGAACACTTTACTGCATAAATACGCATTTTAACCCCTTTGCAAATATAGCAGACCTAGATCAGACGATTCCCACACAAGCCGATTGATCAGGATCTGCTCTGTTTGCATCAGCATAATATAAATCTGATTCTACAGTTTTTCAGGGCCAAAAAATTCCTGTATAATATTCATGATGTAATTATTTCTTATTTAAATATTGATCGAGTAATGGGTTAAATGATTAGACTCAAGACTTCTTTGATAGATTGTTTGGGAGAGGTTCCCTGACTGGTCATCTAGATTCTAGTCTAATTGCATATGAATTTAAAATTCATGCAGGGCTCCAGCTAAGTGAGGTAAGATATCCATGTGAATATCCACAATATTCATGCATGTGCAAACAGAGTAGATCCAAATCAGACAGCTCCTGTAGGAGCCGTCTGATCAGGGTCTGCTCTGTTTGCTTACTTTCTAAAATGGCTACAAGTTTCAACCTTCAATATTTCATTATAACTATTTTGTCCATGAATATTCAGTAGGTATTGAAATCTGGAAAAAAGTAGAACGGAAAGGGACATCCCTTTACTCCATACATACATCTTTTTATGCATTTGCAAACAGCAGACCCAGATAAGACGGCCACATTAGGAGCTATCTGATCAGGTTCTGCACTGTTTGCTAATGATGATTCTACAGTTTCTGCAATGGCCAACAGCTCTTGAGTCCAGGGGTAGTTATAACAATCTATTTTATATCAGCACATGAACACCGGAAGGTTTAGCCATGGCAGAAACTATAGATCTATATACTCCCATAGACAAACACTTGATCAAACAATTCTGCTCTGGGTCTGCTCTGTTTGCAAAGGTGTAAGAAGGCATATTTATGGAGTAAATGGTTGAGGCAATTCTTATGAGTAGTCCAAGCTTTCTCTGTTGTTGTTTTTATAAAGAAACGAGGTTTAACACATTTGAAATTCATGTACATCTCTTAACCATTTGACCAAAATCATATCATTTGAATTAATCTACATTCCTATTAAAGGCATTGAACTTTAACCCTTTTCCCTCAAGAATGTTATTTTAACCCTTCTCTTGCTGAATTTTAAAATACATTTCTCCTTCTTTACCCATGCCTTGTTGTATAATTACATATATCTTCACTGTGTACAAGTATTTCGCTGTGCAATCACTGCTGTGGAGTGCACTGGTTGCACAATCAACTTGTAAATAGTGCAGACCCTGATGAGACAGCTCCTGCAGGAACTGTCTCATCTGGGTCTTCACTATTTACAGGTAGGTATATTGACGTGAATAGCAAGCGAAGGGTTAAGAATTAATGATGGTATGAATATTAAGGATGGAAATATTAACAATGAATAATGGTTGTGACAGAAACATTAGAATCAGGTCTATATTACTCCATAAACAAACAGAGCAGAACCTGATCACACAGCTCCTATAGAAATCGTCTGATTTCTTGGCCTTCTCTGTTTGCAAAGGCACAAAAAAGTCATCTCTTTGAGGGAAAGGGTTAACACAAACTTTTATCATATCGTTTCTGGTTTATTTGAAAAGGCAGTTCTATGCCAGGCTATGTTACTTTTCCTGTAAAATTACAATCAGAATATCGAAATCATGTAGTTAAAATATGTGACATTGTGGTATGTGACATGTGTTGCAATATATTTGTTTGTATATAGTGAAAAAACAATGGTTATACATGTACCCTTCTAAGGGAGACATATCATTCAGCTGTGTCGGCGTATCTTAGCCAGAAATTTGTTTAACTCGTTACTCCATAAATACACCTTTCTATGCCTTTACAAACAGAGTAGACCCAGATCAGAGGGCTCCTGTAGGAGCCCTCTGATCAGGGTCTGCTCTGTTTGCTTATGAAATTATATAGATCTGATTCTACAGTTTCTACTAAGGCCACTGAATCCTGTGTCCATGTGCTATTATAGCAATTAACTTAATTAATAGCCATGATGTCTCTTTTGCTTACGTAAATATTCACGGAGTAAAGGGTTAACCTGTTACATCATGAATATTCATGTAAGAAATAATAACCTCATGACCATGGATGAGATTTTTTTTGTAATGGCATTTGAACACAGGCGTTTTGGCCATGACAGAAACTGGTAAAATCAAATTTGTATTATTCATTACACAAATACAGCTGATCCTGATCAGACCTCTGCTACAGGAGTCACCTGATTTGACTTTTATTTTGTTTGAAAAGGCTGCAAAAAGGGTATTTATGAGGTAAAGGGTTAGACCATTATAGTGTACGCAGAATATTTTTGCCAAATCTAAAACTGGACTGGTGGTAACTTGCTCACTCAGATAGTCGATATAGGGTTATCATTACGCTCTTGTTGTATAGCAGGGCTAGTTTTGTCTCCGGTCACTGTAGACCTTGATCAGACAGTGCATTCACAATAAGTGGCTGATTTGTACCCAGTGTTTGTGATGCCAGTATGCCCCTAAACGCGTATCTTGCTAACCATGCCAGAATGACATTTGAACCCCTATCCTGCTAAACAATGGCTTTTTGAAACATTATCCTGTTAACCACGCCTGAATGACCTTTGAACCCTTATCCTGCTAAACAATAACTTTTTGAAACATTATCCTGTTAACCACGCCTGAATTACCTTTGAACCCTTATCCTTTTATGCACGACTTCATTGACATTCTCAAAAGGTTAAAATAAACTTTGCTCCAGATCAGCATTTGAACAGACACTAGTTTTTTTTACTTCAGGATAAATGTTAACCCCTTCACCGCCGATGTCGCATAAATGCACCACGACAAATAACGCAGTCCCAGATCAGACGCCGCCTTATGAAGGCGGCGTCTGATCAGGGACTTCACTATTTGTCTCAATTCTATTTCTATATCTGTGTTTTATTCCTTTGAAGTTTGCATTTATCTTATAATCCTTATTTTACCGAATGATTTAACAGAATTGGATTGCAGATGACAATTAGAAAATTGGCACCGAAAGGCTTAAATGTGACATGACCAAATGTTTTAAGATTGGATTATATGAATAGTGGACCATTGTGTTGAGTTTATGGTGTAAAAGTTTGTATTATATAGAAATGTTTATCTTGTTTAGTCTTGTTATGAAACTTGTTGGATTCTATTAAATAATAATAAACGGGTTTCACTGAAGTAGAACATGTTTGTTGTTTTAGATTATAACTGCTTAACCTTTCCCTCCATGTAAATGCATTTTTAAGCATTTGCAAAGACAGTAGACCCAGATCAGACGGTTCCTATATGAGCCATCTTAGGTTCTTCTTAGTTTGCTTTAGAGATGATATAGATCGAATTATACAGCTTTTGCAGCTTATAAATATTCATGATGTCATAATTTCTAACATGAACAGTAAACAGCGAAAGGGTTAATATAAGTTAGTGAAGAAGCCAGTATTAACCGTTTCCCTCATATAAACGTGTTTTCACACATTTGCAAACAGATTAGACCCAGATAAGACGGCTCCTAAAAGAGCCGTCTGATCAGGGTCTGCTCTGCTTGCTAATAAAATTTGATAGATCTGTTTTTTTTACTTTCTAAAACGTCTACAATATTCCACTTTCCATATTTCTTTATAACTATTTCGTTAATCAATATTCAGTAGGTACTGAAAATAAGCCTAAATACAGAACAAGGAAAGGGTTAAAGTTCTGTATCAGCTCTGTTAGACTGAAGTTTCATGCAATGGCATTGCCACTGTTGCCATAATGATGGTACATAAAGGTCGTCTACTAGCATTTGTGCGAATAGGAATACTATTGTTTACGCATGTGTTACGGAGATTGACAATATACACATGTTAAACTGCTCGATCCGATATTTTAAAAGATTTTATTTATGTTTGAAACAGATTTTATTTGGGCTGGTGGGGTGTTTATTCATACAGAGGCACGTGTCAGTTATTTAGGTCATGTATATAAACGGTACTTTTAGCCTATAAGAGTGCACAGATGATGTGGATATACTGAATACCTTAAAATATAAGTCAAATTTAGTATGCATAGTAAACAATACTAAACATGCAGTACCAAAAAAAAGTCTGTGATAGCAAAGTGATATTCTAAGCAATTTCGAGCGGCGACAAACTTTCGTCGGATCAGTAGTTTAACCCTTTTGCTGTTCTATATTTATCACAAATGTCAATACCTACTGAATATTCATGAACATAATAGTTATTACGAAATGTGGAAGGTGAACCATTTTAAAAAGTAAAGAAACAAATCTTTCAAATTCCATTAGCAAACAGATTAGACCCTGATCAGACGGCTCCTCTAGGAGTCGTCTGATCTGGGTCTACTCTGTTTGTAGATGCGTGAAAACACGTTTATATGAGGAAGAGGGTTAAGTGGATTTGAAGGCTAATACTCTGAAAACTACAACAAGAACTAATCGTAACGTACAGGATGTCCCCCGTCAAACAAAACAGAAAACGGACATAGATAAATTTCGACCATTCACAGAACACAACCATGGCAACCACACTTTCGAAACGCATGGTTTAAGTTTTGGGTACTCAAATATTCATATATACTAATTTTCAACATAATCGAACAATATGCACAATTTGTAGAACCGTACCTAACTTTCATCCAGTTGGAGCCCATCATTACGTTATTATGGCATTTGTTTTATTAATATGCACATAACCAGCAATGTTCATGTGAAGTTTCATTAGGATCGGACTATTACTTACAGAGAAATGTGTCGGACAAGTTCATGGCGTAAAAATTAGAAGAAATAATGCAAACACAGAAGTCGCCTAAACGGTTTCCACTATCAGAATTAAGGGTCTCCGTGGTTTCCATGTCAACGGTTGCCATTTTGAAAATTCCTAGACAAGAAATCAGTTTAAAACAGGCCAAACAACATTTCAGGAAAGTTTCATTCAATTCCGAGCACTTTAATTTTGCGCTATGTTTGTGGTTTCTATGACTACGGTGGCCATTTTGAACATTCAAATACATGAAATCAGGCCTTAATATGCCAAACAACATTTCCGTACAGTTTCATTCAATTCCGACCACTTTAACACATTTTCACTATTTTTTCTATTCGGTTTCCATGGCAACGGTGGTCATTTTGAGAATTCCAAGATATGAACTAAATTTTACAAATCTAAAACAAAATTTCTGTAAAGTTCATTTAATTTTTATCACTTTACAAATTTTCGTTATTTTTTTTCAATGTATCGCCCTTTCCGCGGTTCCCATTGGCAACGGTGAACATTTTGAAAAAATCAAAGACCTGAATGCTTTTCTTGAGGATCGCTACATGTATGATCCACCTTCCCTGAGATTTTTGGTAAATATTGGATTATCCGTCTCTGAGAAAATGTTTCGACAAGTTCACGGCGAGAATAGTAATAAAAATAGTAACAACATAAAATATAATTATAATAATAATAATACAACTACAATTAATAAAAATATAATAATGATAAAAAGAAACAGTGAACAAACTTCGTTCGGACGACTTAATAAGAAGAAACGGAGTAAAAACATTATGTCCCTACTTAGTTTTGTTAGATTATTATGATAAATCATCTGTTTGTTATGCCCCTCACCCCGCCCGCCCCCACAAGGTGGCAGGAGTATATAGCCCATACGTCCATACATACATATGTTCCACAAATAGTGTGTGTCTAAATCTTCATACACGAATGTGAGGATTTACTTCAAACTTTCACAGTTGAACAAAAGTAATGAAGATGTATTTAAAAGAAGTGATTTTTTCTCCGACGATTATATGACGATTTTTACCGGAGTTATTTTTTTCACTATATATCATACAGTGAAAAGTGTTTGATTTAGAGATGGTATCGCTATTTAGATGTTTATGTTATTATTATTTACTTTATGCAACATTTTGTTTCGCGGTTTTCATTAAATGAAAGTTTCGGGACCTTTTATAGCTCGATTGGGTAATATAATTACAAAAGAATAATAAGATATAAATGGGATGTGAGTCATTGTGATGATTTAAAGTAGAGTCTCGCTATTTCGACCAGTCAAACGAAGAGCAGTCCAGACGTCACTTTTACCCTGCGTTAACTCATTCCATCCTAGACTATATTTAGATCCAACCACTTTGAATAAATCTACCGAAAAGGAGCATTACCTATAGAAACCAAATGCTCTATTTATCACAATGGTTTCAAAATGCGACTTTTACAGAGGCGCTAAAATGCGTCATTAGGAGGGAATGTGTTAAGCAACCACCTGCTTTTACAGACTCCTATGTTGATAAATATGGCCGCTTTAGTGAGACTGAACTTATCTAATACTAAGCTGTGCTAAATATTGTCATGAGACGTCAACTAATGATTAACACATTTGATATCTATTGTTGTTTAGTAACTACAGACTAGCTAATTCAATATGTCAACGTACTGTCTCATAGATAAACCCAGTCACGTAACAAACGTGACTGAAAGTAATAAAATTAAAAAGAAATTGGTATACTAATCACAGATAAGAAAACACCACTTTAAAACAAAAGTATATTCTTCATGTGCGAGAGTAAACAAGTATCAAGCATTACTATCAAGAATTACTATCAAGAATTACTATCAAGAATTACTAATATACCACGAGGTCTTTAACTAGTTACTGTCTACAAGGAACTGTTCTTCATTCCAGTTGTGCCTTATTTTTAAGTGTATTGTTCAAACCAAGTACAATAGAACCTGTATTAAGCGACCGTCAAAATAGATAAAATTATGGTTCTGTAAGGCAGGTGGTAGCTTAATACGGTTCAAAAGTAATGCAGAAAGTTCCTATACTTTTGTCCTATGTTAAGCAACCACCTGCCTTTTAAGATTCCTGTGTTAAATCAATAGAAGGTCGCTTAAAACAGGTTCTACTGTATAAGCACTTGCCAAACTAGTTAGTACAGTACAACCTCTCTATAACGGCCACTAAATTGTGTCAATTAGTTGGTATATTAGGGCAGGTGACTGCTGACTGCCTAAAGCAAGGTGAAAGTAAAACAGAACGCTCCTATAGGAGCGTTCTGTTTTACTTTCACCTTGCTTTATGCAGCCACCTGCCTTTAACACCAAATACTTGATGGAATTTAGTTGCCGTTATAGAGAAGTTTTACTGTATAATGTATTATCAACCAATCATATGAAGGGTTGTTTCTTAAAATATCCTTTTATGCCAATGCAAAGTGTTCAAACTGACCCTGGTAATCTGGATCTATGCATTCAACCCTTTCCCTCATATAAACGCCTTTTCAAGTATTTGCAAACATAGCCGACCCCAATTAGACAGCTCCTATAGGAGCCTTTTTATCAGTCTTTATTATTTAAATTCATCTAATGAATATTCATGATGTCATTATTTCTTACATAAATATTGAACAGGGAAAGGGTTAACCCATTCTCTCATTACTTTTTGAAACCATTGTGATGAATAGAGCCTTTGCTTCATAGGAGCAAGTGCTCTATTTATCACAACCATTAATGGTTTCCAAACTACACGATTCTAAGATTTTCATTTTCTCTAGTAAATGCTCCTTTTCGAAAGATTTATTCAAAGAGGTCGGATCTAAAAATAGCCTACGAGACAATGGATTAAGAAGAAGAAGACCTCTTTTGGAGCTCGCATTAGACGGGATTTACTGAAGCACGCTTTAAGATATTATTGAGTCACTGTTTCAGGGTGACTAAATCACCAAAACATTTACTAATTATTTTAGACAATTAGTTGTTTGTCTTTAGTATGGCAAATACTTCTCGACAGAACCTTTCATATAATATCAGCTGTTACACTCTGTACTGCCACTATGCAACATACCCCGTAACAACGAACTACATATCAGGCACAACAAAGATGTTACGTTATACTAACAAAGCATCTACCATTTAACCATTTACTCCATAAATACGTTTTTCTACGCCTTTGCAAACCAGAACAGACCCAGATCAGACAGATCTTATAAGAGCCGTCTAATTAGACCTGCTCTATTTGCTTAAGAAATATTGTACACATGATTCTATAGTTTCTGTCTAGACAAAACGCCTGATTTAATATCATTATAGAATTCATTTAGATATTATTAATGCTATGATGTTTCTGTCATGAATATTCGTTGAGTAAAATATTAAAGTTTTCTGTAGCCACTAATTAAATGGTAAAACAACTGTTAGAATCTAACGCGTTTAAAACATAATAGATGACTCCAAGTAATA
The DNA here is from genome assembly GCA_963576725.1 of Azorinus chamasolen. Classification (NCBI taxonomy): domain Eukaryota; kingdom Metazoa; phylum Mollusca; class Bivalvia; order Cardiida; family Solecurtidae; genus Azorinus; species Azorinus chamasolen. The sequence goes on from OY755249.1 coordinate 47,975,992, forward strand.
CTGTTTCGTCTAAATACTAACAAAACTATTATCATTAGGTATCCTGTGCTTAACCCTTTACGTGATGACTATTCAAACAAGGAAGTATGACATCATGAATAAGATAAATAATAGACAAACGGCTTTATCATGACATAAACTATACAAACTATTTTATGTCATAAGCAAGCATTGGAGACCATAGTAAGACGGCTCCTACAGTAGTTTCACAAACCTGGGTCTACTCTGTTTGCAAAGGCTTAGAACAGTAGTATTTATATGATAAAGTGTGAACGACCGACATAAGAAGTAAATGATATGCGTCAATCATTAACCCTTTACTACATAAATACGCTTTTCCACACCTTTGTATACAGAGTAGACTCAGATGTGACGGCCCCTGACCAGGGTCTGCTTTTGGTGATAAAATATTATACAGTAAAACCTCTCTATAACGGCCACAAAATTTGTGTTAATTACTTGGTATTTTTGGCAGGTGGTTGCTTAAAGCAAGGTGAAAGTAAAACAGAACGCTGCTATAGCGGCCACTAAATTGTGTTAATTAGTTGGTATTTAGGACAGGTGGGTGCTTAAAGCAAGATGAAAGTAAAGCAGAACGCACCTATAGGAGCGTTCTGTTTTACTTTCATCTTGCTTTAAGCAGCCACCTGCCTTTAACACAAAAATACTTGATATAATTTAGTGGCCGTTATAGAGAGGCTTTACTGTATGACAACCATTTACTCCATGAATATTCATGTAAGAAATAATAACCACATGAATATTAATTCGATTATTTTTCAAATTTAGTACCTGCCACACAGGAAATATTTGCCATGACAGAACTTGTAGAATCAGAGCTTTATGATTCCATAAGCAAACAAAGCAGATGCTGATCTGAGTCTACTCTGTTTGCAAATGCGCTAAAAGGCGTTTACTACGGAATGGGTTAAACATACACAGCATACAGATACCGTTAATCAGGAACAGTATTTTGGGTACAATCATGTCAATACTAAATATAGTTGAACTTCGATATCTCGAACTTCAAGGGACTATATAAATTAGTTCGAGATAACAGAAGTTCGAGTTATCCGATTTGTAATCTAGACAATTTCTCAAGTTCATGGCTTAATGCAGGTCTACAGTAATGCTGAAAGCTCGTGCAGGAGCTTTCAGCATTACTGCAGAACTGCATTAATCTGTCAAATATGTTTCTAGATATGCGTAGTAATACATTTTAGAGCAATTCTGTAGTGTAAGATTTTGGAATGACCGAACTTTTAGTTCGAGTTATCCCGAAGACGAGTTATCCGCCCTTTCCGTGGTTTCCATTGGCATCGGTGAACATTTTGAAAAAATCAAAGACCTGATTGCTTTTCTTGAGGATCGCTACATGTATGATCCACCTTCCTGTGAATTTTGGTAAATATTGGATTATCCGTCACTGAAAAAATGTCCCGACAAGTTCACGGCGAGAATAGTAATAAAAATAGTAACAACAACAACAATAATAATAATAATAATAATAATACAACTATAATTAATAAAAATATAATAATTCTAATGATAAAAAGAAACAGTGAACAAACTTCGTTTGGGCGACTTAATAAGAAGAAACGGAGTAAAACATTATGCCCCCACTTAGTTTTGTTAGATTATTATGATACATCATCTGTTTGTTATGCCCCTCACCCCGCCCCCACAATGTGGTAGGGGCATATAGTCCATACGTCCATACACACGTCCCACAAATAGTGTATGTCTAACTCTTCATACACGAATGTGAGGATTTACTTCAAACTTTCACAGTTGAACAAAAGTAATAGGAAGATGTATTTAAAAGAAGCTATTTTTTCTCCGACGATTATATGACGATTTTCACCGGAGTTATTTTCTTCACTATATAACATACAGTTAAAAGTGCTTGAATTAGAGATGGCATCGCTATTCAGATGTTTATGTTATTATTATTTACTTTATGCAACATTTTGTTTCGCGGTTTTCATTAAATGAAAGTTTCGGGACCTTTTATAGCTCGATTGGGTAATATAATTACAAAAGAATAATAAGATATAAATGGGATGTGAGTCATTATGATGATTTAGAGTAGAGTCTCGCTATTTCGACCAGACAAACGAAGAGCAGTCCATACGTCACTTTTACCCTGCGTTAACTCATTCCATCCTAGCCCAACCACTTTGAATAAATCTACCGAAAAGGAGCATTACCTATAGAAACCATTGTAATAAATAGAGCATTTGCTCCTATGGAGCAAATGCTCTATTTATCACAATGGTTTCAAAATGCGACTTTTACAGAGGCGCCAAAATGCGTCACTAGGAGGGAATGTGTTAAGCAACCACATGCTTTTACAGACTCCTATGTTGATAAATATGGTCGCTTTAGTGAGACTACACTGTATCTAATACTAAGCTGTGCTAAATCTTGTCATGAGACGTCAACTAATGCTTAACACATTTGATATCTATTGTTGTTTTGTAACTACAAACTAGCTAATTCAATATGTCAACGTACTATCTCATAGATAAACCAGTCACGTAACAAACCTGACTGAAAGTAATACAATTAAAACGAAATGGGTATACTAATAACAGATAAGAAAACACACACTTTAAAACAAAAGTATATTCTTCATGTGCGAGAGTAAACAAGTGTCAAGAATTACTAATATGTCACGAGGTCTCTAACTAGTTACTGTCTACAAGGAACTGTTCTTCATTCCAGTTGTGCCTTATTTTTTAAGTGTATTTTTCAAACCAAGTACAATAGAACCTGTATTAAGCGACCGTCAAAATAGATAAAATTATGGTTTTGTAAGGCAGGTGGTAGCTTAATACGGGTCAAAAGTAATGCAGAAAACGTTCCTATACTTTTGTCCTATGTTAAGCAACCACCTGCCTTTTAAGATTCCGGTGTTAAATCAATATAAGGTATCTTAAAACAGGTTCTACTGTATACGCAGTTGCCAAACTAGTTAGTACAGTAAAGCCTCTCTATGACGGCCACTAAATTGTGTTAATTAGTTGGTACATTAGGGCAGGTGACTGCTTAAAGCAAGGTGAAAGTAAAACAGAACGCTCCTATAGGAGCGTTCTGTTTTACTTTCACCTTGCTTTATGCAGCCACCTGCCTTTAACACAAACTAGTTGATGAAATTTAGTGGCCGTTATAGAGATGTTTTACTGTACCATGTATTATAATAATATAATAATAACCATATGAATATTAATTCGATTATTTTTCAAATTTAGTACCTGCCACACAGGAAATATTTGCCATGACAGAACTTGTAGAATCAGAGCTTTATGATTCCATAAGCAAACAAAGCAGATGCTGATCTGAGTCTACTCTGTTTGCAAATGCGCTAAAAGGCGTTTACTACGGAATGGGTTAAACATACACAGCATACAGATACCGTTAATCAGGAACAGTATTTTGGGTACAATCATGTCAATACTAAATATAGTTGAACTTCGATATCTCGAACTTCAAGGGACTATATAAATTAGTTCGAGATAACAGAAGTTCGAGTTATCCGATTTGTAATCTGGACAATTTCTCAAGTTCATGGCTTAATGCAGGTCTACAGTAATGCTGAAAGCTCCTGCAGGAGCTTTCAGCATTACTGCAGAACTGCATTAATCTGTCAAATATGTTTCTAGATATGCGTAGTAATACATTTTAGAGCAATTCTGTAGTGTAAGATTTTGGAATGACCGAACTTTTAGTTCGAGTTATCCCGAAGACGAGTTATCCGAGTTCGAGATATCGAAGTTCAACTGTAATTGGTAAAGCATATTTGTGCTCCCTATTGCAAAGTTCAAGTAGTCCATCTCTAACCCTTTCCCTGTTCTGTATTTTGTCTCCAAATTTCAATACCTACTAAATATTTATGAACAAAAAAGAAACAGATCTATCAAATTTCATTAACAAACAGAGCCGATACCGATCAGAGGCGCCTATAGGATCCGTCTGATCTGGGTCTATTCTGTTTGCAAATGCATGAAAAAGCGTTTATATGAAGGAAAGAGTTAAACCTGCACAGCATGGACATGAACCAGTGATAATGAAACTATTCAAGAAGTCTCACTAAATGCAATAAAGGGGTTGTCAAAAAATAACACTCAATAATAATAAACCACTAAGCCATAAACATATTGTTAAATACAGTAAAGTGTCGCTAATACGACCATTCATGAGAAATGCTATTCTGGATTTTCAAAACAGGTGGTAGCTTAATTCAGCAAAAAGTTATGCAGAAAGCTCACATGGGAGTTTCACCCTACATTGAGCAACCACCTACTTTTATAGACTTCTATGTTAAAGATTATGTGGTCGCATTAACGAAACGCTTCAATAAGGAGTTTAAATCAAGCTCTAATATACAAAAGCATTTAAGCAAAAATGTAGTTCAACCGTTAGACTGCTACGATGGAATATAAAGTTTTCAAAATGTTTGGAACCAGATGAGACACACAGTAGCTTATCAAGTTCTAAACTATTTATCACCCTTGTGTTTTTAACAAGACGTAAGGTACTCAAACATCATTAAGTGAAATTAAAATGCATGCCATTAAACTTTCCAAAAGAAAAAAATATTCGTCAGCAGACTAAAGGTTAATTGCGAACAAAAATGTAAAGAAAACTGTAAGGAAAACTGTAAACAAAATTACGAGATCGACAAAACAAAACTGTAAACACAAATCAGTAAAACCCTTCTAGTGCGACCACCAAAAAGGGCACACTTCACAGTGACAAATGCAGGTGGTAGATTAATGCAGGACGAAAATTATGAGCTTTCTGCATAACTTTCGTCCTGCATTAAGCAACCACCTGCTTATGAAGACGGTCGTGTTTGTTCATTAAGTGGTTGCATTAGAGGGTTTTTACTGTATATGCACATGCTATAAATGATAAATAGATCAGAGCAACATATACAGCTGCGTACTCAAATACTAAAATCTTTTTTTCTCCATCAAACCCTATGTTGTGACCCCTCTTTAGAATCGTCTCTAAGAGACGACTCTAAAGAGAGCCAACAACATATGGTTAGGAATCGTCCTGAAGAAACGATTCTAAAGAAGGACAACACCATAGGGTTTGTTGGAGAAATACAGAAGTTATTCCTGAAAGTGTTTCAGTTTACGCATCTTATCCGTACTTCAGGGTCCATGCTTATAAAGCTTTTAGTTGAGTCTGAGTTTCGTTCTCAAGCTTTTGATTGGTCAGATTTGAGTTCTCAAGCTTTTGATTGGTCAGATTTGAGCCAAAGGCTCAAATCTGACCAATCAAAAACTTGAGAACGAACTCAGACTCAACTAAACGTTTTATAAGCATGGACCCTGATGATAACATAAATCTATAACCTGAAGATATGGTATTTGGATCCCAGCAACCACTCACTCAATGGCAATACTATTAGAGTAGAACCTGTCTTAACCCATTACCTCATAGGCTATTTTAGATACAACCTCTTTGAATAAATCTACCGAAAAGGATCATTAACTAGAGGAAAGGAACCTTTTTAGAATTTTGTAGTTTGAAACCATTGTGATAAATAGAGCATTTGCTACTACAGGAGCAAATGCTCTATTTATCACAATGGTTTCACAATTTGACTTTGACAGAGCCGTAAAAAGTCGTCAATATGAGGGAATGGGTTAAGCGACGATTTACTTAATAATCATAAGAGTTAAAAGCAGGTGGTTGTTTAATGCAGGGCAAAAGTAATACAGACAGTTCCAAAAGGTGCTTTCTGAATTACTTTCCAACTGCATAAAGATACCACCAGTCATACCGACCAAGATTTAGAACTTTTCATGTTCGTTTTAAAACAGGTTTTACTGTACAATGAAAGTTTGAGTGTGTTAGATAAAACAAAACTGTAATGTATCATTATTGATTATTTGTTCACTAATACATTGCATTAAATATCGTTGTCTTTCTTTACAATCTACTGTTATTAATATAAGGATTTCGGAGTTTTGTAGGCAAAGTATAACTAACAACAAACTGAAATCGAAATGTAATTTCATTAACTGCTATATAAGAATTACTATGCTAGTAGTTTGGAAGTTCAGCTGTATTTTGGTGAGTTAGAAAAGTTTTTAAATGCGAGCCTTGGCGAGCATTTAACTACTTTTCTGACAAGCCAAAATACAGCTGAACTTCCAAACTACTAGCATAGTAATTCTTTTATCATGCAACTCCAAGAAAAAAGGAGAAAATGAAGAAAAAGAAAGATTGCTAAATCGGTTTCGTCCCTTGAATGAAAATACATGCAAGTACGTATTACGTGACGTCATGCTGGCATGCAGTGACGTCATCGACTTTTACAACATAAACAAACTTGATTTAATCCTTTTATATGGTCAAATAGTTGAGACAAAGGTGAGCAAATATGTTAATTTGATGCTTATGTTTAATAATGCCTTTTTCCTCCTTCTGTTTTCCTCCTATTGGCTGAACAAAACTTGCATTCCAGTGGGGTCAGTACACATGCACAATACCTCACAAAATACAGCGTCGACGTGGAAAATATTATGCTAGTAGGAAGTGACTGTATTTCGTGACGTTGCATGATAAAACGTAATTCGATTTAACTAAATTCTCAAAATAGGAGATCCTACGAAAGCAAAAGCAGCAATTGAAAAAGAGAATTTTACAGACTTGGTTTTATTGAGTTTGTTCATGAGCAGTTATTAAAAGATTAACACTACTCACGCCGCCTAGATAAAGTTGATTGTTAGATCAGTCGAGTTAAATCATTCCTTAGAATTTATTTCATTCAAATACTCTTAACACACAAGTGCAGTGCACTCGTGAATGTAGGTTATGCCTGAGGCTATGAATCCCCAAGCATCTGATTGATCAGATTCTTAGCTTGCTCAGAATCTGACCAATTAGATACTTGAGAATCATTTAAGACTCAATATTTTTTATAACCTTGCACCCAACTCTGCTGAATTGCGCTTGAATAAATGTATTTGGATCATATGTAGCGAGCAGTTCACCCATACATCGGTCAAAACAAAGAGAATACTAACAATATAATGTCATAATGTAAATGTTGACTTATTGTTTCGTTATAACATATATAACCAAATTTGTAAAATTACTACTTCGTTTGATGTTGTAACGAACATGCTTTGTAAAAGTATGCAAAACGAGAAAAGATCGATGTAGATTTCCATAAACAGTATAACACTTTGTTTACACTACCAAACACTATTTGTCCTGATGACATGCCGTGCTAATGACAGAGGGTCATACAATGATTAAGAAGCTGAAATGATTTGGGATGGGATTCAGATGATGTTCTGTGAACTAAAAGATAAAAAACACACTGTCACAACAGAACTCGAAGAGCATGTGCTCATCCAGTTAAAAAATAAAATATATAGGAAAGGATAAACAGCGTCACGGTCATTATGCGTAATACACAATTAACAATGTATGGAGAGTCAAAGGGTGTAAACTTATATCAAGTTAATCAACCCTATGACAACTACATGTTAAGCTTTTTGAGAATATTTAGGTTTTTTTCTAAAGAAAAGTGTAACATGACAAACAGTGCAGACCCTGATGAGCCCTCTCATCTGGGTTCACACTGTTTGCAAATGATATTAGTTACTTGTTCTCCCATTGTAATGGTTCATAGTCGCATTCCTATAAACCCAATACACATACAGTAAAATCTCGATTATTTGAAAGCTCAAATACGTATAAATACCGATCTTTAAGACAGATGACAGCTGAATGCAGGTCCCGGATGAGCATTCTGCACGCCTTTCACCCTGTATTAACCCAGTCCCTCCTAGACAATTTTTAGACCCAACCTGTTTGGATAAATCTCCTGAAAGAAAGCGTTTACAGGAAAAAAGGAACTTTTTAGATTTGTGATAAATACAGAATTTGTTCCTTTGGAGCAAATGCTCAATTTATAACAATGATTTTAAAACCTTTATAGAGGCATCAAAAGGCTGCATTAGGAGTGAATGGGTTAAGCATCCATCTGTTAAAAAAACACTTCTTCTATCGAGATTTTACTGTATAAACTGCTTCATGCTTAACCATTCTCTTGCTGAATTTTAAAATACATGTCTCCTTTTTTACCCATGCCCTGTTGTATAATTACATATATATCTTCACTGTGTACAAGTATTGCGCTGTGCAATCACTGCCGTGGAGTGCACTGGTTGCACAATCAACTTGTAAATAGTGCAAACCCTGATGAGACAGCTCCTGCAGGAGCTGTCTCATCTTGGTCTTCACTATTTACAGGTAGGTATATTGACGTGAAAATCAAGCGAAGGGTTAAATATATATTAGTGGTACAGCCTAGGCAACTACATAAGAGATACAGTAAAACCCCTCTGATGCCACCAGCAAAAAGGAGCATAATTCACAATGGCAAAGTGACTTAATGCAGAACGAACGTTATGCAGAAAGCTCCCATATGAGCTTTCTGCACAACATTCATCCTGTATTAAGCAACCTGCTTATGAAGACATCTTTGATTATTTTTTTAAGTGGTCGCATTAGAGGGTTTTACTGTACTTGGTTTTCAACTTGTTCAATCACGTGTATACTGACTAATTGCTCCTGTCAGTGACTATTCGACTGGTTATGATCTACACCGTGTGCATCTACCCTAGTGTAGCTCACATAAATATGCTCAATACATGCCAGAGGAGCTACATAATTCCAACAGTTTATTCCCTGGTTTTGCTACATTTATCAATAAAATGAAAACATTTGCTCTACATATCGTTAAAATATAAAACAAACCTTACAGGTATTGTTTCGTTTAGATTGACTTGATGCATTTTAACTGCGTGTACTGTGTATATGGATCAGATTGAAATAATTTTACAAAAGTAATATAATCAATGTGATCCTGCCGTAATTAACATTGCTAATGTCTTAAGCACTAAATTGTGTGAGAAGTGATATTGTCAATATAGATTTCATAGGATATGTATTTCAGCTGAATCCTCTGACTACTTCAACTGCTATAATCGTTATATTACTGTAAGTACGATCTTAGATATATCAATAGAAGCAACATTTGCAATTTATTCAACATGTTTCTACAAGAGGTTGGACATTATTTGGTAGGTCAAGCTTGTCCCTTTAGTCCATAAATACACATGTCAAATATTGATGTACAATAAACCCTTTCTATAACGGCCACTAAATTGTGTTAATTAGTTGGTATTAAGGGCAGGTGGCTGCTTAAAGCAAGGTGAAAATAAAACCGAACGCTCCTATAGGAGCGTTCTGTTTTACTTTCACCTTGCTTTAAGCAGCCACCTGTCTTTAACACACAATACTTGATGTAATTTAGAGGCCGTTATAGAGAGGTGTTACTGTAATTGTTATAATGACACATGAGCATGGATGGTTTTGTCAATGACAAAAACTGTAGAGTCATATCTATATTATAACATAGCAAACAGATCAGACCCTGATCAGACGGCTTCTACAGGGGCTGTCTGATCTGGGTCTACTCTGTTTGCAAAGCCGTTTTGATGGAGTAAGGGATTATTTTTACTGTCGTTTTGCTCCCTGTTTAGTTATCAAATCCTGTTAAACCCTTAGCCTACTGAGCAACTTATTTTTTATACCTTTTTTCACGAATTACAAAATTCAAACTGAAATCAGTTTGTCTACCATAATGCAATCAGGATGTCAGCTATTTTGGATCATGTGAGCCGCCAAGTTTAGATTCAAAATGTTTACAACAGTAACCATGGTTCCGGTGCCATTAGGTCAGAGGCTACAGTAAAATCCCTCTAACCTGGACGTTCAGTTTAGTATAAATATTGGTCTTTGATACAGGTGGCTGTTTAATACAAGGTAAACGTCATACAGAAAGCTCATATGGGACCTTTATGCATGACCTTCACCCTGCATTTAGCAGCCACCAGGTCTGTTTAAAGTATGTAAATTCTTCTCTACTAGAATTCCAGTTTAGAGGAGTTTCACTGTATACGGATTTGATTTAGTTTGGGTCTTTAGCATCAGTTTTTAATATGGGTGGTATATCTGAACATGAAAGAATGTCGCTGTTTGCGTAGTCACCATTCAGTGATGTCGAAGACAATGTTGTTCTCTCGTTGTCTAATTCATGGCGAACTCCGTGAAGAGCATCGTACATAGCAGACTCTTGTGCTGCCACCGTGTTGTAGCTCTCATAATCAAGCTGGAGAGACTGAGGTGAAAACACCCTTCTCCGCGCAACATCTTCCCGTGCAACGTACGGAAAATCGTAGAACTCGGATGCTCCAGGCGAAGCATTATCTACGTTATTATATTGAGAACCCAGCGACTTCGGTGAAAACACTTTCTTCGGACTATCTGTCCGCGTCACATCGGGTTGTTTAACGACTGAAGGATCCACAATAGCTGATCTGGAGTGGAAAACGGTAATAATAGATAAGCATGTATATCGGGAAGCAAATCTAATTAGAAATAAAGGAGATTTATCAAACAGCTAATGAATTATGTGAGTTGACTATCTCCAATCTACTTGATGGAAACATAAATACTGCTTGGACTTGTGTTTTAAAACGTTTCAACGCTGATTGTTGTGATTGAAAATATATACAGTAAAACCCCTCTAATGCGACCACTTAATGAATAAACATGGCTGTCTTTATAAGCAGGTGGTTGCTTAATGCAGGACGAAAATTATGCAGAAAGCTCCTATACTGCATAACTTTCGTCCTGCTTTAAGCTACCGCCTGCCTTTGCCACTGTAAATTATGCTCTTTTTGCTGGTCGCATTAGAGGGGTCGCATTTACTGTATCAGTGTTCACTTCGTTGAGTCCACTCTATATAAAATACTTTAACTTGCTAGATGATATCGAATGACAAACACATTGACACTAGATCGAAAGAGACTATAGTTCTATTTATAACACGTATTACATTAGTGTATTATTATAATAGATTTTAATAAATAGAACTATATTTTTTCTATCTCGTGGCAGTGGACAAACAGTGCAGATTCTAATAAGTGTCTACACTGTACCAGTGTGTCTACCAGTGTATGCGTGCTCTGCAGTCAGGTTATGTGCTAGTGTCAGTCGGTTGAACTGCGGTTTAAGAACATGACTGTTGTGTTCATGCGCTGTTGTTGGTCGGTGTTTAGTATCTTTCTTGGTGTTTGTAAAGACATATGCTACGACATGACGGCATAAAACTATGTAGACATTTATATCGTTGTTTAAGTCAAACTGTATCTGTTTTGTCCCTATAGTAGAGCTTAAAATTGCCAGTGATAACTGTTTTATGCAATTAGTGTAGTTTTCAAATGCTCTATTTATCACAATAGTTTCAGGAAGTGGCTTTTACAGAGGCCACAAAAGGCGTCAATATAAGGGAATGAGTTAAATTACTGTTAACACATGTTTATTTCGGTTATGAATATCTTTATCTAAAGAGTCCTTTCGGCATCGGATCAACATCCATCCATCGGAACTCTATAAACCCATCACCTCGTGAGCTATTTGTAGATCCCAACTCCCTGAATAAATCTACCAAAAACCAAGAATTTACCAGAGTAAAAAGGGAATTTATAATTGTTTAGTTTTGCAACCATTGTGATAAATAAAGCATTTGCTCCGACGAATCAAATGCTCTATTTATCACAATATATTGTAGTTTCAGAAAGTGACATTTACAGGGGCCCCACAATGCGTAAACTTGAGGGAATGGGTTAAGAATGTTAAAGCCCGCAAAAACGTGTATCAAATCCATTTTAGCTATAACACGTTGACAGTAGAACTAATGTAGATTAACGGTTTTAGCTAGTAATATTTACATATCATATATAGTCCTTTTTAACTATTTTTGGCGCCAAATTTCTAATTGTCGTCTGCAATCCAATTTTGTTGAATCATTTGGTACAATAAGGTAATGAGATAAATAAATGCAAATTTAAAAGGAATAAAGCACAGGTATATAAATAGATATTGAGACAAAAAGTGAAGTCACTGATCAGACGCCGCCTTGAAAAGGTGGCGTCTGATCTGGGACTGTACTATTTGTCGTGGTGCATAAAGCGACATTGGCGGTGAAACGGTTAACAAAACATGTGCTAGTATAAGCCATTGACAGGGTTGAGCAAAACGTGAACAGCCTGGTCGGAGAACATCTTCAGTTTCTACACTGTTTACCTATGTCCCTTTTTACCAATTACCTCATAGGCTATTTTTAGATATAACCTCTTTGAATAAATCTACCGAAACGGATCATTAACTAGAGAAAATGAAACTTTTTGAATTTTGTAGTTTGAAACCATAGTGATAAATGGGGCATTTGCTCCTATAGGAGCAGATGCTCTATTTATCACAATGGTTTTACAAAGTGACTTTTACAGAGTCGTCAAAAGTCGCCGATATCAGGGAACGGGTTAAAGGGTACTGTGCAATAATGGATTATTTGTTGAACATAGGAGTTTTAAAACAGCAGATGGTTGCTTAATGCAGGTCACACGTAAAGCAGAAAGGTCATATGTTAACCTGCATTAAGATGCCAATTGCCGTACAGACCCATAATTTGACATCTTCTTGGTGGCCGAATGAGACAGGTTCTAATGTAGACTATAGGTTTTTAACTGAGTATGCACTTGGCTTATAAACGTGCTAGAGGATTTTGAATGACAAACAATTCAGACCCTGACCAAAAGACTCTCCCAAGGGTCCTTTGATCAGGGTCTACATTGTTTGAAGCGAATGCCAGTGTATGCATGTACATGTACCACATTCGAAGTTTCTTTGACAGTTGTTGAGCGCTTTCTTAACCGATTTGCTTCCAGTGGATTCTTCCATGCTTATATATTGGATTAATCTATCTTGTATCTAAGGGATGTCTGGTCTAAATTGTCATTTTTTTTTTTTATATTGAATTTCCTATCAGCAAACAGTATAGACTCTCATTAGACGCCGCTTTATGCGGCGTCTGATCAGAGTCTACACTGTTTGCCTACGTCCCATATAGGGGATCGTGGGAGCAGATGGGTTAATTTATATTAAAAGAAGGCAACTTCATTTAGTATTTACTTAATAAAAGACCATATCATGTATATACGCTATAGGTGATAATCGTTTAAACTAAGATGCATTCATCAGGATACCGGTTGGAGTATCTATACTTGTAGTCGATCATGACAGTTTACGTAATACATACATATTTGTTATATTACAAATACAAATACAAATACAATCATGATGCAGTTGAACTTCGATATCTTGAACTTTGTGATAACTCGAAGTAAAGATTAGGTCATTCCAAAATTTACAATTACAGAGTTTTCTAAAATGTATCACTACGCACATCTAGAAACACAGTGACATCTTGCAGATCCAAAGAAATGCTGAAATCTCCCACAGGAGCTATGAGCTTTTCTATAGATCTGTATTAAGCTGTGGACTTGAGAAATTGTCAATATTAGAAATCGAATGACTGGAACTCCTGTTTTATCCAGTCACCAGGCTTCTCTAGTGACATAATAAAGGGGGTGCAGATAAACTTAGGTTTATTAGGTTACTTCCGGTAGTAGAAGGTTTATTAGGTTAGTAGATAGGCGTAATGATTCTATAACCATGGAACTATTTTAATTTTCTGTAAATATGCATGAAAATCATGTTGACGAAATAGATCTAACAGAAAATTCACCAAAAAAAATTATTCAAATGAGAAAAAATAAAAATAATTGGCTATAGCTGGATTCGAACCCACGCCTGATCATACAAAAACTAATTCTAATCACTCTAAAGACGTCGTCCTTACCGATTACGCCACTGAGGCCACATAGAAATTGACGTTGATTTATCAGTTTTATTAATTTAATCCACCGCTAGCGAAACGCGTTTTTGATAAAATCAAGCCTGCAAGCAAAGATTGACAGATAAATAGTAAATGTTTTTCTTTTCACTCTCATGATAATTTGATTGATAAACTCTTACAGGGGCGGTGATAGTCATAGACCTAAATATAGCCCGTTCAGTTCCATCGATTTATGAGTGACGTTAGGTCTATCTAAAAATAGAAACCGAGACTACGTAACTCGAATTTGACCAGGGAATATAGACCATGTCTGTTTGAAATAACTTATCGACCCTCGATTCAAATCATCTTATTTTCAAATTCAGCCACGTTTCCCCTCTTGTAATGCAAGTATCGAAACTATTTTCCTCTGCGGTAGCTCATTAGATCTATTTACATCTAAATGGAAATGAAAAGGGAGGGATCCGTTGATCGAAAAACCGCATTTTCAATGTAAATTATTTCAAGAGTGTTATGTTAAATATGAGTATATGAAAAAAGATTTTAACTAAGTTGACTGGATAAATCGAATAATAGGTTAGTGCCGTAGATGGGACGCCTTTATCCGACTCGAAGAGAAAACAGTTGAGGCTCGGCAAGCCTCGCTTCAACGTTTTCTCCCCTCTTCGGAAAAAGGCGTCCCATCTACGGCACTAACCTATTATTCTCTATATAATGATTTTGACAGAAGCACCGAAAGGATTCAATGTGAGGGAGTAGGTTAACGAATACTCTACTGACTGAGCTTACCGGACGAGTGTTTGGCAATTAGGACAAACGCAACGAAATGCAATCGTACCTGTTAGTGTTCTTCTTCACACACCGAATTGCCATTACGACGAGGATAACAAAAGCCACACCACCGATGGTGCCTCCTATGATGATTAGAAGTCTGTTTTTACCATTTTCCTCAGTAGGTATGTTTTCTTCACATTCTGAAACGAAATTGCATGACCTTTGTCCGCTCGATAATTCATAAATAATTTAGTAAAACCTCTCTATAGCAACCACTTGACAACCGCATTAGAGTAACAGGTTGATGCATAATTAAGAATGACAAGAATGAAAAAAGCTCCAAAGGAACCGTTGTGTCATGCAAATATTCTGAGCAGCGGCAGTGGCCTCAACAAATCAATGTCAAGTTGCTAGTATATGTATATAGGATATATAGAAATCCATGGTAGTGCTAATTGTGGAAAATGTAGTTTTGGTAGATGTCAGATCTGACAGAGATCCAGAAATGTAAAACTCTTGTTTACCGCCACATGCATGACAGCCGTGTTTGTGTGTGCGTGCGTGCGCGTGTGTGCATGTTAGTGCATGTGTATGTGCGTGTGTGTGTGTGTGTGTGCGTGCGTGTGTGCGCGTGTGCATGCGTGCGTGTGTGCGTACGTGTGTGTGCGGCGTGTAGAGGTGGTAGAAGTATAATAATAGTACAAGTAATAGTAAATATAGTTGTAATAGTAATAGTAGTAACAGAAGCAATTGTTGAAATGTAGTAAAGACGACAGTAGTAGCAAGAAAAGTAGCAGTAGTAGTTCAAACAACAATTTTAGTACAGTAGAGTCTCGCAGCCACACACTTTATTAAAACAGTTGTCTGTAAAGGCAATTGGTTGCTTAACCCTTTCGGCGCCAAATTTATAATTGTCGTCTGCAATCCAAGTTTGTTAAATCATTCAGTAAAATAAGGAAATGAGATAAATAAATGCACATTTCAAAGGAATAAAGCACACATATAGAAATAGAGATTGAGACAAATAGTGAAGTCCAGTATCGAACGCCGCCTTTTCAAGACGGCGTCTGATCTGGGACTGCACTATTTGTCATGGTGCATTTATGCGACTGCGGCAGTGAAAGGGTTAAAGCAGGGCAAACGTATTGCAGAAAACTCCTATGGGAGCGGCCCTTAAACCGCTTGTTTTAAACATCCAGAATTAGACTTATTTTGAGTGATCGTATTAGCGAGGTTTTACTGTAGTAACAGTAGGAATTTACTCAGGATTAGTATTAAGAGTAGTAAAAATTCATATTGATTTGGCAACAATACCATTTATGAAACATCATTAGAAATGTTGTCATGGTATTTGCTATGCTATGAATAAATTAAAGCAAATATTCTGTTAATTTCTTTCCCGATATACACTTTACACATATAATTTTCACCAATGTCACACAGGAACCCAAGAGTACCGGTAATTACATATGTGTGGTTTTTCTTGAGACAGTCATGGGTAACCATACAAATTGACAATCGGAAAGCTTGCACTTTAAACTGGTGCAATATTTAAACGTTTGTTTAGAAGTAAAGATAACATTTAACCCATAACCTCATAGGCTATTTTTAGATCCAACTACCGAAAAGGAGCATTAACTAGAGAAAAGGAAAATTTTAGAATTTTGTAGTTTGAAACCATTGTGATAAATAGAGCATTTGCTCATATAGGAGCAACTGCTCTATTTATCACAATGGTTTCACAAAGTGACTTTTACAGAGTCGTTAAAAGTCGTCAATATGAGGGAATGGGTTAAACAAACTCATTATACATCAACTTTACAAACGAATTAGTAATAATTGATATTTAACATAAGTGATAACAAAAATACAGCTAAAGGTGTATACCACAAAACTAAAATCGTCATTTCTCCACCAAACCTTATTTTGTGACCACGAGACGATTCTAAAGCGTTATCACAGTATCGGGTTTGGTGGAGAAATAAATGAAGTAGTCCAGAAAATGTTTAGAATTACGCATACTATCTGGACATCTGTGATAATAACATATTGTTAAAACATGAACTACATGTGTCCTATTACAGTGTAACATATATAACACCACCTCTACCCTTTGAATGCGGACCACACATGAACTGTAATTTGCAAACAATGTAGATCTGGTTACCGTAGCATCCCCTAGACTCTTTTCATGGGTACCAAATTGTTCGTTGGGGTCCCAAGAAGATATTTTGAGTATACCCCAAAAATGGGTTAGTCCCAGCTATATTTTATTTAACGGTTTCCATGGTAACCCTAAGTAATTTTCGAAACTACCGTTGTTAAGAAAATGCGTCACAACTTTGCTTTAAGATGCAACAGAAGGGCACAACAAGAATCAAAGTAAAGCAGAGACATAAAGCTTGAATAAGATATGTAATTTTATTAATATTCATAAATGTATTCCTTTAAATATTAGTGAAGACGTTAAAAATGCGTTTTTAGAAGAAACAAATAGGTTGTGTTTTAGTTTGCAAGACCTATTAATATACAAGAGGTATTGATGCATAAGTTAATTTGCATGTAATATGCGTGATTGATAAGAAATTTTTATATTAACATTGTATTTAATATTGTTAAGAGAGTACTATCTTAAATTGGGTCATGCTCAACATGTGTTCTGAGGACCCCAACGTAGAATTTGGTACCCATGAAAAACGCCTATGAGGATGCTACGGTAACCATGACTAGGACCCAGCCTACTACTCCAATGAAAATTCAGCGTTAAACGGGTTACAAAAATGTGTACCTGGCAATGTGGTGTTAACAGACCAGGCTTGGACGGACTCGCTTGTGTTACAGTAGTAGCACGCCTGGTTGGGACTGGTGTAACCTTCAGATATACACTGGTTGTCAATAAAGCAATAACCATCCTGAAGTCCGTAATACAAGGTCGATGAGACATACATTACAAACAATAAAGGTTGCATAAAGAATCATAAATCATATTGTAGACGTTAAGTAATAACGAAACAGTAAATCAATTCTGAAACATAGGAGATCCTTCGAAAGCACATTGAAGTCTCGAGTTTTGTTTAGTCATGAGCAGTAATTAAAATGCAACACTACTCACGCATGAGTACCGAATCCAGTAGTAATCAATTGTCATAACTAAAAGTATTGAAACTGATAATCCCGAAGGACCAGAAAATGTAACACATTGTGAATGAAGTACGGGGCGGCTTTTTACGACCGACAAACGAGCACTTAACACCTGCTGTTGTGAAGTACATGTACATAAAAACTGAAAAGTAGGAGAACCCTCGAAAGTAAAGTTCGCTAAAGCGACCTCATAGTTAATAAACACAGGAGACTGTAAAAGCGGATAGTTGCTTAATGCAGGACAAAAGTAATGCAGTAAGCTCCTAGTATAGCTTTCTGTATCACTTTTGTCAAGCATTGAACAACCCAGAATTAGATTTCGTTTGTGGGGTGGTATTAGCGAGACGTTAGCGGTACTAATTTCTCAATACTTTAGTCTTGAATCAATTCCTCTGGAATACTGAATAGTTAATTTTAAAAACATCTTTACCCAGTTAATCTCATTCATATTACTATGACATGCACTTAGAGACATTGGAGTAACATTATATGCACGGTTAATTAGACATTTCCTTAGTCGTTTTAAAACAATGACACAAAGCAAATGGAATGCAAAACTGTATGTTAACCAAGTAATATCAGGTACCTTTTTCGTGGTTTTATATATAAAAGGATTTGTTTTAACGCAATTACGAAGATGTCATTAAAAGGAAATTTTCGTCTAGTGTGTACACAAACATAGAAATTACAGTAAAATCTCTCTATAACGGCCACTAAATTATGTTAATTAGTTGGTATTTAGGGCAGGTGACTGCTTAAATCAATGTTCTGTTTTACCTTCACCTTGCTTTAAGCAGCCATCTGCCTTTAACACAAAATACTATAATTGTCAGTAGTCTAATGCCTCAACAGTATATTCAGTTCGATGATATGATTGTTAACCCCTTCCGTGCCACAATGACGGGTTTATGATATCACATGCAAACAGTTTGGATCCAGATGAGACGCCAAGTAACTCGGCGTCTCATCAGGATCCAAACTGTTTGTTACTGTTACTATGTTTTTGAAACAAAAATGAAGAAAATCAAAAGAATGAAAATTTGTAGCAGACGACATAGTTAGCAGATGACAGAGTTTGGCCGCGAAAAGGTTAAATAGACACATTTGGCTCGAAATGATCAATTTGATTCCAAAAGTAATCACACAGTCACTACGTTCTGTTGCCACCAGCTTGAAATACTACATACACTACTACACAGAGACCTTCCTACCTTGCCGTGGTTCTGGGGCTTAATTGTCACAGGGGATGTTTTTGTTTATTTGACGGAGATTATCCCCTCTGCCAAGAATTAAAAGGAAGATAGGTCGGTGGTTTTGATCGCATGCGCTGCTTTGCAACGAATGATAATAGCCGAAATCATCTTCCTGATATCATCCCTCATCATCATGTCATCTTATCATTCATTGGCGCTGTATGACCTATTCAGTGTTGCAGTGCTGTAAAACCCAACTCACTCACTCACTCACTACACATGCACCATTTACATATAACTCAGTAATTTACCATAAGGGTGAATTCCCAGGTACCGTTGTTGTCTAGCACACTCTGACATGCTGCGTTATAGATGAAAAGATCCTCAGTGTTGCTATATATATTTCCGTTGTTGCTAACAGAGACACTGTAACCAGTAACAAAACTACTAGACGAAGCACTGGCCGATCGTTTACGCCTCTGTGTATTCAATGTACATTCAATTTCCACGTATGTAACGAAAGTCACCCTCGTGTAATACGTCGACAGGTATCTTCGTGATCCTGCAATGTCCAACTGAAGTAAAAACAAATTAATTAAACCTTCTCTTGCTGAATCAAAAATACATTCTCTTTCTTTACCCATGTCCTGTTGTATAATTACATATATATATTCACTGTGTACAAGTATTTCGCTGTGCAATCACTGCTGTGGAGTACACTGGTTGCACAATCAACTTGTAAATTGTGCAGACCCTAATGAGACAGCTCCTGCAGGGACGTAGGTATATTGACGTGAATAGCAAGCGAAGGGGTATCTCGTATATTGGTTCATTTATTTCAGATTGCTAAAGATGCTAGCATATAACGAAACAATGGCGCTAGAAAAGATTCGACCTCCGAATAACGATATGATAAAAGGGGCACAAATATCATCATCAGCTATTTAAAGCTTGTAAAATTATCCCATGACAATTATGCATTCAATAACGTCATAGTTAGCAATGCGGCGTTTAAGAGATGCAGTGATCAAACTAAGCTATCAATGTGCGCTAATGGTACCCAATACAATATGGACTCTATTTCAGACATATGTACGACTTTGATTGACGATTTGAGGAAAACTAGCTTGGATTAGAATACCCATCTTTGAGTTTTGTGGTTCTTTGACGTAGTATTGGCAAACTACAGGGGCATAATCTTTTCTTCCCTGTTCAGAAATAATGACATAGTGGTTATCTATTGGCTGACATTTTATAATGTATATAACTTATAACTTTCAAGGTAATATTTTGCGTTGACGATTTTCTGTAGAATTTAATCTATATCATATCCTAAAGGGTGCAGACCTTGATCAGATGACCGTCTGGTCTAGGTCAATTATGTTTGCAAATGCGTAAGAAGAGTTTAAATAAAGGAAAGGGTTAACTAACATCAAATTAATCTGTCGTGCCAACGTCTATGGCTAGCGTATATAAGTTTGATTTCAAAACTTCCTTGATGCCGTACAAACTAATTGCTCTGTATGTACGGGTTTGATCCCCTTTATACTGTATACTTGCCTGAAACGATTGGAATCTACATGTTAAATTGTTACTCTCAACAAAAGCTCCACCATATATTGATGTGGTGGTACAGTCGTGCTCATTCCGATCACATAGTCCTCCGTCAAGCAGGCCACTCAGTGTACATGGTACACTGAGGTCTACTGAGCAGTCCGAGCCCCCAGTGCCGTCATCACAAACACAGGTGCCTTCAGTGGAAATTGTGTCTCGTTATCAAACTATTCGATTTTAATGTTACATTTGACATTGAGAGAATATAGGCATGTTCTACTGATAACGTTGTTATGCAGTTATGAGTATCATTACTATAAATACGTTAACAGATAGACACGTGTTATAATATAACTGAAGTAAATAATTCAATTTAAAACATATTTTATTTAATAACAAGAGTATCTTCATGGACACGAAAAGGATAAGATTGAACGCAACACGCTTTTAATGACCCTCTCTCAATATAGCAATGTCTATTTATTTACAAATAAAGAGCGAAGAGCGTGTGAATTGTCAGCAGCTTGGATATATCTCTAAGTAAGCAATTGATTACATCCATATTTCTCATTCAGATATATCTAGGAAATTAATAATAACTATATTAACGTAAAACACAAACGGTTAAAAGGAAATGGTCACGTTGGGTGTGATTAAAATGACACAAGAAGCGGTGGGTCATGTTGTGATGCCCTCCCACGAACAACCACTTGAGTCTTAAACTAACCGCCTTTGTTCCAAGATAAACATTTGAACAGTTTGGAAAATGATGGAGATACATTTGGCATCTAGTGTCAGTTCCCATTTATTTTTTAAAAGAGGTTTCACGGTTACAGGATGGATTAATCTGATTAATTTAAAACGCGCATGTGTGGTATGTGGTGGTTTGTACAAATGGGAAAGAATTGTTTAGTGCTCACGATACCACCAAATATTGCACAAAGGAGATTGAGATAACTACATTTGGAAAAGTGTAACATTTAGAAAGCAACAGGTATGTTTGACATATTTGAACTTTCCAGGTCCCAGTATAATAGTCTAGAGGTAATGGAATAATATTCCGATATATTGCTTTCTTGAAAGTCGAAAGTGAATTGGAAATTATAACTTCCAACGACAAAGAATTTCACTCCCGTACAGAACTGGACCCGTTTACAGCTTTGTCCTTGCTGGTATAAAACTATATGAAATTATTTGCGACGCTGACCATAAATATATAAGCACGGGAACTAAAAATGTTATTCTACTATATACCAATTATAGAATGTGGTATGTGTGACCTATTAAATTAGTGAATTTGAAATTACTTTTTCCAGTTTGGTTCATCTAAATATGTTTTCGTTTTACATGCAATTTACCACTGTATTGACCATCGCAGTTGTTGATGATTGGTCGGAGCGAGGTCAAGTTTATTTACATTTGCTGTACTTTAGGGTGTTGTTCGGGCGACTTTGCGTTTTGTATATGGCGTTTCCTGTATGGCTTGTGCATATACTTTTAGCGGGTGTATACTTTGGTCGTATACTGGGAGGGGGCATATACAAGGGGTTTTACATACCCTAATATGTATCAACAATGCACCCAACGAATAATTACCATTTTGGCATGTCCCGTACCCAGAGCAGTCACTAGGACAATATTTATCGTGCACCTTTTCGGATAATGTTGTCCCGTTTCCCTCAGATCGTAACATTGAAACATTTCGCTTGAGTTGCCGGTAACAATCCAACGCCATATCGCTAAGACTCGTCTCAACCCATTCAGTAGTGTTAGTATTCTGAAGAATAAATACAAATCCTTGACAACAAACACTTTTCATGTCAGTATTTTCATGTTCTACCATTAACTCTTTGCTTGCTATTCATGTCAATATACCTACCTGTAAATAGTGAAGACCCAGATGAGACAGCTCCTACAGGAGCTGTCTCATCAAGGTCTGCACTATTTACAAGTTGATTGTACAACCAGTGCACTCCACAGCAGTGATTGCACAGCGAAAAACTTGTACACAGTGAAGATATATGTAATTATACAACAGGGCATGGGTAAAGAAGGGGAAATGTATTTTAAAATTCAGCAAGAGAAGGGTTAAAACATTTAGTTTATCTATAGACAAAACATGTGTAAACGTTTATAAATTATAAGTTGTCAGAGCAACATAAGACAATTGGGCGTAGTCAGATACAGTAAAACCTCTCTTAACCGGAATTCTAGTAGAGAAGAATTTAGATATTTTAGGCAGGTGAATGCTTAAAGAGCTTTCTGCATGACTTCCACCCTGCATTAAGTTGTCACCAGTCTCCAAGACCGATATTTATACTGAATTTAATGTCCGGGTAAGAGAGGTTTTACTGTACTAAAATCGTCATTTCTCCACCAGACCCTATGTTGTGACCACTCTTTAGAATCGTCTCGAAGAGGCGATTCTAAAGAGTGGTCATAACATGGGGTTTGGTGGAGAAATAAAGGAGTTATTCATGAATATGTTTTAATATACGCATTTTATCTGGACATCTGTTTATAAAGAACCGTTTTTGAAGTAAGAACATTACAAAATTGACGTCATTCGTCATGCCGTTACATAATGTTCGTGATGGATGAATCGGGAAACCAACTGTAGTTGAAATTTGATATTTAGAACTTCAAGGGACCATAGAAATGAGTAGACAATAGAAGTTGAGTCATCTGATTTCTAATCTGGAAGATTTCTCAAATTCACAACTCAATACAGATCAACGTAATGCTGAAAACTCCTGTAGGAGCTGTCAGCATTCCTTTCGACCTGTATTAAGCGGTCATATGTGTTTCGAGATATGCGTAGTAATACATTTTAGAGTAATTCTTTTCTGTAAGTTTTGGAAGGACTGAACTTTTAGTTCAACTGTACTGTGATATATGCATAATGATATCAATTGACTGATTTATGAGATAAAATAGTTTCTACATGTTGTACCCGGCATCTTCTGTTTCTAGTCCATTTATTGCAATCCAGCAGGCTATAACAAAGAAATTAGTTTCTTTTAAAACATATGAATAGTAATCAAAGAGTAAATTGATATATCACAGATTTTCTTTACGATTATAAATGATGTTTTGAAAACTCGTTAGTTTCATATCGTTTCAACAGTCCTGATGTCGGGTTGATACTTCAGCGGCGCATCGGGTATTAACACTTTCCGTGTTCAGTATTGATATACGTAATAATAACAACATGAGTATATATTAGCTGCTTTGGCAAAACTATGCTATCATGTCAAATGCAGGCACTGGTCAGGGTGTACTCTGTTGGCGTTTGTATGAGTGAAAGGGCTAAACACTGATTGCGAACTTAATATATGCATGCATTGTTATGCTAAACTGGTACACTCTTTGAAGATTACATATACAAATTGCACCAATTAGTTCTGAATAACGAGTGTATTGGACATATGAGTGTTAAAGGCAGGCGGTTGCTTAATGTTGGCAAAACATAATGCAGAAAGCTCCTATCTTTCTGCATTACTTTTCACCTGTATTAAGCTACCCTTACTTTGGCCTCTTTTGGATAACCGCTTCAGACAGGTTATATTGTAGTAATTATTATATTAGAGCTTATTATATTATAGTATCTAAACTAGTTGGACTGGATTTATAAGAACTGAAAGACGTGTGTGGCATTCATGCATGCCTGAATGCGTGACGAATAAGTCAAAAAAGTATTTCCTCGTTTGCGTGACTCGTCCAACTTTACATTCATGAGTTTACAAAATTATATGTAACCCTTAAATAATGGTAATGGCCACCACCTGATTCGTAATTAATAATGCAAGTTGCAAGTTGAAAGATCATATTCCAAGGCAATGTTGACTATAACTTAAGTGGACATTTACTCTGAACGCTGTAATGCCAGTGTAATTACTACACTCTACAATGCCAGTGTAATTACCACACTCTACACCCATTTAATAGATAGTTAATCTGAGATACATTCTGGAGATTATCAGGTTGAAGTAACCGTCAGTTATATAAATGCACAGGAGTATGCTTAAGAAGTGTTACCTCTATATCGACGATGCAAATGTCAACCGATATGTTCGGGTTCAATAATGGCACATCCGAGCATATATTGTAGATTCCATTCCCCTCGAATTGATTTCTGCAATAGGTGGCGGCAGATACCGTTGGCCACGTTGATTCTGTGGTCTGACGCTAAAACGGTATAATCCGTGTAGATTATTAAGTCCAATACATGTATGCTTCATTTGTTACTTATTACTATAACTGGCCAACATCATTTTATCGGGACAGTCAGTAAAACACAGAATGAAACAGAACTGCCAGCATGTCTGAGGTGCAATCTGGTCCGTTTTATTCTGAATGTTTGCGACAAGGTGGTCTAATGTTTTGCGCAATTTAAAAATTGCCCTATGGTTTCAAACTGCGAAGTTATGCTACAGGGTTTTGTTGTGCTGCAATGATATGTAATTGCTACCTCTGTCTGGACGGAGCACAACAAATCGCACAATACATGGAGGATCGCACACGTTGCATACTACATACATATTTATGTTACATAATATTATTAGATACATTTTATGATCCACTGGTAAACATATTCACTTGACTGTGAGAAATACTGAGAAAGTCGCCCTGTCCCTTACAGCAACAATAATAAACAAAAGATCGTAAACCCTACTGAGCTGATAGCCCTTCTCGGAAACTTTCGACGTTTTTGTAACGCGGACGCGGCAAACCGACGAATCATGAAGATGAATAGTGAGACAGCATTCCACTCATATTCACCCTCATTGTCCATTAAGAGGATGGCAGTTCCATCAGGAAACAAACGGTTTACATATGGTATTAAATACCTGTCTTCATGGCATTATAGGGTTAAAACTATTAGAAAAGTTATCATTAGCACGTCTGTTTCGAAGAAAAGTCGAGCTATTGTGATCATTGGGTCGTAGTCGTCGTGGCGACGTACAAAAACGTTAAATGTAGCGCATTACTCGAAAAGTATAATAGGTTTCAACATGAGTTTTTCCAAAATGTTTCAATGTAGCTGGACAAACTTCAAATCAGACGAGCGTTGGCGCCGCACACGGCTCTTGTTGGTACATGGAATGATCATTTTCTTCACAATTGCACTATCCAGTTACTGACCTACGAACAGACCGATCTTACCGGGAAACAAACATCATGTTACAAAGAAATTGTAAGTAGTGACCCAGATTTACACGAGTATTGAACACACACACGATTCGGAGCAGTCATAAACAACGAAAGATACCTCAAATAATATTATTTGTATAGATTATGTATATTCTCAACAAGCTACACGTATTGTAACGTCACGACATTAATTGGGTTTAATAATTCAATTTAATCAAAACTTTATTTAGACAACTTTAAATAGTCACCTACTTTCGGGCGTGTTATAACGTGTCTAGACACATCATTCTGTATTCGCACGACTGGTATGCTAGGCCGCTTTCGTACAGATCGGCGAACTCGTCCAATTGAGGCACAGTTTGTTGCATTGAGCAACTTGCCTTGCGAACATCTTGTCACTCCATTTTGTTGGCATGGTATTGTAGCCGTCAGCTGACTGGTCGCATCGTTACCGTCGGTACTATTTTCACACACACACAGGGTTAGATTGATTGTGGTCAAATAAGATGTGCTAAAATCCTCACTAAAAAGATTCTGCGTTTCATTCTTGACTCTAAAATCAGATCAAGATGTACATAATGTTACCAAGTTAGTTGTGTTGAGGTCGCGTGTGATGTATGTCGTGTGGAGTGTTTCAATAGTGTATAAAGAAAAACATTTGTTCAATAAAACATGTTCATTCAATAATTAATAAATTTATTCAATCTCAGAAAAAATATCTGTTCTATAAAATAATTATTTCTTAAAATACATTTATGTGGTAAAAACCGATACAAAATTGTAAACTTGTGCGGTAAAAACATTATTTATATGGACTATAATTACAATTGTGGAATAGCAGAAATGATCTTGTAACAACGCATCCCATCGACTCGAACATTCCAATATGGCAGCTCGCATTATCCAGGAAGAAATAATCTAAGAAGACATTAGTTTCAGTGAATATAACGTGTGTTGTAAAGTGATTAGAGTAAACAGAATAATTAAATAATATTTACTGCACTATATCCTTTTAGTGTACAGCGCGAAAAGACAAGGCGCCGGTCGAGGCCAATGAAATCCGTGGTTACAAAATCAATTCTGCTATCCCATAATTCTAATCATAGTTCATATAAAAATAAGAATCAATATGAATATTTTATCACATACTTTTTTTATCAAATTTTGTTTTTACCATATAAATAAATTTTAAGAACATAATTATATTTAGAACAAATATTCTTAATCTTAATACAATATTGCAACACCCAACACGCCATAGTGATGGTAGAAAGGGTACGATATGCTGCAAAACTTAGTACTGATTAACCTCAGTACACAATATCAACTGACTGGACTTTGTTGGTCTCAATGTACCGATGAATAGATTAATCACACGAATGACACATGCAGTATGACACTGTGAACATGATACAAAGGGTTAATATACTTCCAACATATTTGGAGTGTTCTGTCATGTTATTAAATGATATGTGACAAACATTAGTACTAATATAAATATACAAGAGTCATGTGCGGCGCCAACGCTCGTCTGATTTGGTGCTTGTCCAGCTAAATTTAAAAACTAATAATAAAGGGACAAAACTCCACAATGTTGAAATCAAGAACTATGGTGTTATATAGGGGCCTTCCCTTCAATGAGATCGACTAACCCATGAAGTTTCGTGTTGATACTTCTTTTACTTTTGAGTAATGAGCTACATTAAAGTTTTTGCACGCCGCCGCCGCCGCCGCCGCCGCCGCCGACGACGACGACGACAACGACAACGATATCGCCTACCACCCAGTGAGCACACTAGCTCGACGTTTTTCGAAACAGACGAGCTAAAAACTGCAGAGAAACACACCTCCATTCTAGGGCGAATGCTGAAGGCCTCGATGAAAATGCACTGGGATAATACGAATGATAGTGACTGCCAAAGCTGCTTCCGTTTCGATAGTGGAAGTCATCATTTATGTCCCCGTTAAAGGTTCCGCAGAGACCACGTGTGTTTCCGTTATCTTGGGCTGTAGGGAAAATTCGCGTTGTCAGATAATATCCCGTTAAAGATCTAATGTATCCCCGTGTTATATACACGTATGTACCATGCTTAAAGTGTATCTGAAAATAAAACAGGTAAACTTGTACGAATACATGTTAAGTCAGGACTGTTCATTTGGCCATAATTTCAATTTGGAGTGTCTAGTGTTTAAATAGTATACTGCTTTCCGTATTACTTTAGCCCAAGCATACAGGTTTTTAAAAACAAATGTTTTACTAATATACCTTTATTATTTAGTTTAGAATTATATTTGATATGAAATTATTATTGAAGTGACACTTTTAAATTCGGTGCCAAAAGAGTTAAGCGAATAGAAATTCCCAATACTGCTGGGACAGTAGATGAATATCAATAAATTGATCCATATGTTTGCTTTATTCTTACCTTCATTTCATTTTCGTTTATTGTTTTGACAGTCAGTGATCGACCTTCATCACTGCAATATTTGTATCCAAGGGTGATATTGCCACATATACTGTTCACGTAAACATCACGTCCAGCACGAACAGCTACACCACAAATGCATCGTACGTCTTGTGATCTCCCACATTGTATGTACTGAATCTGAACCTGTAAATGAATATTGTAACAATGATATGCGGAAGAGTTATAATAATTCTATTTTGAATACATGTATTTACCAGAATTACCATCAGATACTATTTAATTCATTTATTGTCAATTAAGGGAGAACAAACCAATCACCGTTGCTATAGTAGAGGTGATTCTACCTCTCCACGTTATTGAGACGAAATAACACATGTGTAAGTACAGTCAATTAGTTTTAAAAATAACGGCACAGTAGTATACACTGGCAACAACACGACGATATTTCACTAAGTAAGCAATGCACCATCTCTTGTGACATATGGAGATATATTACCAATTGTACATATAAGAGTCATGCAGGAAACATTGCATACAAAACACCCCCACCCAAACAACACCACGGCGACAAACAGCAAATGTGCATGTATATAAATGAAACAAACACACACACAAAGACAAAACAAACACACAACAGGGGGAGATGGAAGTATCGCATTGGAACGGTCAGTGACAAAAGTAACCATGTAACTCTACACTATTCAACACTGACTGGCATTTTCAAAATATTGCACATGATCAGGTTCAATGGCTTCTAAAAGGGCTAAGACGCACCCTTCAACCCTGGCTATGTCTGTCATGAATTACATGAAAATAATTTTGAGGCATTCGATTGGTGATCAATACAGGAACGTTGAAATAGGATAAGATATCATTTAACCCTTTCTATCAGGGACACTCATGTAGTCATTTGTAAACAGTATAGACCTAGATTACGGGGATCATATAGGGGCGCTCTGATCAGGGTCTGCGCAGTTTGTCAATCAAAATCCTATACCAAATTTAGGTTTTTCATACTTTGTGGACTTTGTACATAATTAAAGATTGGATATTCTACTCTGAAAAGTCAGGTTTGAAAGGGTTAAAACAATTATTGACGATGGATGAGGCTCGACGACGGACACCACCTTATCCTAATTGCTCAGTTATGCTGGATGAGATAACGGTCTATATATACGTTGGGTATGCATTAAATTATAGATATAAGAGAACAACCATTCGACGAAATTTAATGAAAACGATATTTTGAGGATTCAAATTACAATATTTTACACAAGGTTTTCTCAGAATATACAGTATTGAGTGAATATCAAAGTTGAGATTTACGAGACTGTGGTACTATATAAGTCATATGGCGCTGATTTGAAATTCATATAAAATATATCGTTTGTACAGATTTGTGCAGTTTATCGCTTCAATTAATACAACATACATGACATATATACCTCTGTGTCAAAAAGAACATTCTTGTACAATATCATGACTTTGTTCGTTACATCCGCCTCCACGTGATCGTCAAAGCGTCTGAAAATAAAAATATTTTATACGAATGGAAGCTAATTAACCATCTCAACATTCGAGTAATGTATCTTTCTAGATATAAAAATTAATCCATTATATGCCTCAGGCATTTCTCATGAGTTATCAATTCAAAACCATTCTGAAAACTTACCTAGTAAGCGTCTGGCGAACTAGATACCGTGTATCAAGGCGAATTTCGTAAAGATGGTGATATAAATTGAAAACGTTCGTTTCACATTCGTATTATAACATGATGTAAAACAATAAGTTGTCGGTTCGATACCCTGTCTCGACATATAGCAGTATATCTATTACCAAAAGAAGAAATACTATTTTCATCTGAAATCGAACTTGGGTAACACAGTCGTATATTATTGAAATACATTCATCAACTGAAAACATGTTTGCTTTGTACATGGCTAGACAGTAGGGTTTCCTCCTGAATGATGTGAAATAAATGTAAACGCAGATATATATCTAACAGTAATTAATAAGAGTATGAGAGGGAACGATGTAAAGTAATTTTGATGATAGACATAGTTGATTGAAATGGACTTAAAACAGTATATAATGGATCAGATATAGTTTTCGGGATTTAAAATGAATGAGAAATCATTTAGGTCAAGATGGTTTCAACCAGGACTAATACCTTGTTCGAATGTTCACATTCTGTTGTATGAGTTGTTAACAATAATAACGCACCGCCTGATACAAATAATACAGTAGTGTGTCCTGGTTCATCAGAATTCAGCTTTTCACTCATTCATGCATAGTAATACTTTTCTATGTACGGGCTAAGTTCAAATTAAGGAAATCTCTACGGAAGCCCTGAGGTCTCATTTTGACTTAATAATTATTTGTTGATAGTTTCTGGGTTTTTTGACATGCATATTGAAAATAGCGGGGAACCGGCAGCATGGAGGGTTTTTGGGAAGATGATGTGGTAAGTATTCTGTTATTTTATGAAATATCCATTACACATATCTAGAATATTATAGGACCATGTTACTTTGGGTGAAAAACTAAATATCAAAATATTTTACATGACTAAGTGTAATAAGTGAATTGGATACGCCTATGTGCTATATATGTTTTTATAAATCTTCTAATTTATTATATTGATGAGCATGGCTTTCAGTCAACTTGTCTGTATCAAGTTTGTTAATACAGTTTATGCAGTTCCTTGCAGTTAGTGATTTCATATCTATTGTATATGTTTTGCATATCATTCATGACCGGATAGACAATCATATTGTATCATATCTATTTTATATCCTTCATTATTGTATATCCTTCATTATGCGGTTCGTTCCGATAATAATAATAATAATAATAATAAATCTTCACAAGTAAATGTTAGATACCTTTTCAGCGTGTACACTATAAATAAGTGCACAAAAAGAACATCAATACTTAATTATGACACATGCGGTAACAATGTGTATTCTCAAGCTTTTCAAAGAATGTAGACCCAAATAAGTTACTAACATATCATTATTATTATTATTTGCACATCATGCATGAACCATTTTTATCAGTAAACTGAAATCTAACAACCAATGTTCTGGCTGTATTTTGTCTTTATGAGCAGCTCGTATACTGCCTGTACTGTTCAAAGAGACACTGTCCTGTTGCATAACTTAAAATAGTATCAACATCTATTTGAGAGCTTTACATATAATTGGATAATCGTGTAAATGGACTATTTTTTTCTCTAGAGTAATCGACTGCGGGTGGGGTTTGGGCAACCTGCTCTAGCGGGGCAACCTGCTATAGACCCAATGTTTGGGCGGGTATCTAGTCCCCATGCTGGATCAATGCATGCATTTGATGTGTTTCCTTTCAAGACAGAGCTGGATCCATGCATGCATTTGATGTGTTTCCTTTCAAAACAGAGACTATCTATAACGTTGAACCTAGTTAACTTACCTCGATTAAAAGACAACTGACCCAAATTCACAGATGGCAAGTTTTTAACTGCTATTTTGATCAACATTGTGGTAACGTTGAAAATTTACCCGTTATCGCTAAATTTCGATGTTGGCAATATTTTTTACAGATATGTGTTAGGGCCAGGTGCTTGAGAGGGGATCTACCCTGTCTAGACCCAATGCTGGATCTGTGCACGCACTTGCCGTGTTTCATTTAAAAGAACACGAGAGATCTAAGTAGTATGAAAACTTTAAATTTAATCCCAAATTGCATAACATAAGGAAAATATACATATGCCGACTTCTATGTAGGTTAGTATTGGGACGATTAGCCGTAAATTGGTAAACATATACATGTTTTGCCTAGGACAAGTGACAGATTATTAGGGTCATTTTTCAAAGTTGAAAATTGGCCCCTCCGTCGTGGACTGTTTTGAGAGCTGTATGTTGCGATAGCTTGTGTTCTAGACCCATTGTTTGACCTGGGAATGCACTGTCTGTGATTCATTTCTAAATACAGACGATCAATAACGTGTGACATAGATTTAAGTAACCTTGATTATTGTAAATATAGTCCCGAATCGTGACTTTGAAAGAAAATAATTGATCGGGCATCAAACAGCTTAGATTCAGATAAGATGTTGAGTTGCTCGGTGTCTGCAAGTATGATATTATCGTGGCGATTATGAGACAGCTGGTAAAGTTACAAATGTTTCACTGAGACCATTAAGTGACAAATTGTTAGAATCATTTCACAATGTTGAAATACGATCCAGCTATGCATAGTAAACTAAATTGTTAAAGAATGAAGCACGGATGTTCGGGTGTTTAATAATATTTCAGCAATAATTACTAACATTTAAGCAATAACTATTAGCAATTAACTTTTAAGCAATAACTAATAACAATAAGGTTTTAAGCAGTAACTTATAACAATTAACTTTTAAGCAATAACTAATAACAATAACTTTTAAGCAATAACTAATAACAATTAAGTTTTCAGCAATAACTAATAACAATTAACTTTTAAGCAATAACTAATAATGATTAACTTTTAAGCAATAACTAATAATAATTAAGCTTTAAGCAATAATTATTAACAATAAACGTTTAAGCAATAACTATTAATAATTAACTTTTGAGCAATAACTAATAATAATTAAATTTTAAAAGCAATCACTAATTTTACGTCTACATGTGTATAAGCAGGGGTTCATATTAAACGGTTTCTAGATATAAAGAGTTGACTGTATCTTATCAATTCCTTTCCATGATTATTGAATGTCCTTTTTCTCGGTAAAATAAATTGAAGATATATTAACAACCCTTTTCCCACAGCCAAACGTTTAGCAGAGGCATCAAAAGATGTTTCTATTAGGAGAAGAGTTAAGCAAACAGAGAAAAGCCAGGATCTTTGTTTGCAAAAGTGTTGATGGGGCTTTTGTTGGGTAAAGGTTTTTATGCGTATTGATGATCACATTTTAACATTTTCCACTTTATTTACAAAGTATAGATGTATTGGTAATTATATTCGAGTTGTTTGTAGTTGCTACCTTGTATCGTTAAACGTGCTCATGTTCTTTACCCGGTATCTTCATTACAGCTCCTATCCGATAGTACACAACGTTTGACTTGTACAGTATGTATACGAGAATCATACAGTATCCATTTGTAACGGTTCCCATTTTTGAAAACATCTTTAGCTTACAAAGAATAACATTAAAATTTGTGTTGGTGTTGATGTTTTTCACGACAGAAGAAAAACAATACAATCTCTTGTGAACAAATTGAAGACAAAGAAGACCTCTACAATGCTTGGAACTGCTGTTATTAAAATATAATGAGTGACATTATTTTAGACTTATTTATGCAAGTAAAATGGTACTCCATCCGCTTATGTGCCTTATCTTGACTTGAATCTAAATTAAGCCAACCAGACTTAAAATGCTTTCAAGCTGAAGTCTTATAAACACTAGTAGGCCTGTTTGTGATTTTAAACAGGTTGTGTGTATAAGACCATGTTTTAGACGATTAAATAGAACTGTTTGTTCTGTTAACCATGAATAAAACATTAAATGTTTTATAGTTTATGTGTGTTGCCCTATTGAATTGTAATCCACTCATTACATCTTGATTGGCATATGACCAGTCCTGATTTTAATAAATCAAGACAGTAGAAAATAATTTAGTACTAGATCTTAGTACAGTTCAGATATCAGATTTTATTATCCTCTAATAAATGTAGATCTATATGTATGGTAAGAAATGCATGCCCTGCTCAGAGGGTTCACTCACAGCTACATGGACCCACTGATCTAGGTCTGCACAGCAAAGTATGAGATTTTTATGCTGTGTAAATTTAACCAATGGTCTTCTTGCATCTATATTATGTGACATCCCAAGAGAAATCTAAAATAAAACTTCTTGCCTCAGTTTCTGTTTTGAATCTCAAACTCACTTTTCTAGTCTGCATCGCACAAAAATATACAACATGGATTCACGGACATCGCTCTGCCGTCATAATTTTCTTTGATGTTTTAACCCTTCACCAGCTGTAAAATTGTCTCTGTTGCTTCTAAAGTGATCTAAATTGCTCCGACTTACACAAAAAGCGGTTCAGGTGACAAACCAATCTTTTTAAGAAGGAGTACAAGCTGAGTTGCCTGGCATCTCAAATGGAACCATGCTAATTGCATATGATAGCATGTCATTAACAGTAGGCAAATGATAAATTCCTATAGGCTCGAAATTGTGCATAGTATAACCCCTCCAAAGGAATCACTAACACGAGGCATCGGAAAAGTTAGACAGGGGCAGCTTAATAAAGCAAGAAAGAAAATAATAAAGTTCATATAGATAATTTATGTCTGTATTTCTTTCTTTGTTAATTAAACTGATGTCTGTCTGAAATATTAGCTTATGTATCATTCTGTTGCAGTCGCTTACGACAGGGTTTATTGTATATACTGTAGATAAGATGTCAATATTTACTCGGTGCCGAAAGACAGTTACCACGTTTGTTTTACCTAACTTGAAGGTGCATCAATTGATGTATATACCATAGTATGTTGCGTCAACGTCTCTACTTGTTGTTATATTTGTATTAGGAATTAATGAGGATCAGAATTATTTTCTTTTCCAGACGATCAAGGTTAGGGTTAAAATCATAACTTGCAGAATTGCTGAATCAGACATTACAAAAATGAATGCTTACTGTTTTACGAAAACGGCATATTATGTCGCTTTATTTTTTCTTATTTCTATTACTCTGACTACATCCATCATGGCTTCATGCAGCTAACATTAACTAGATGCTGTTGCATTGACCTAACGTAACGCTAAATGACGCCAACTTCTCTAAAGCTGATACCATTGTTTATGGGTTCAGACGCAGTATAGCAGCATAAATAATTACTACGCTTGAATTACTTCCATTTGTTTGCAACGTCAACAGGCTTAGAGTAACGCCTCAACAGTCTGTCTACACCAGCGACGTCACCGTCAATCTTTAGCACGGTAGATGAACATTTTCCTCGTGCATTTCATGTACATTCCACAGTTATGCTTCGCATTGCGATTTATATGGCAAAACATCATAATCTTTTTCACCCCATCCAATTCTATATAAAGGTTTTAAACGAATTCGAGGTGCCCATTCCCTCATGCTGATGCCTTTAGACACCTCTGTAAAAGTAACTTTTGAAACAGCTGGGATAAATAGAGCATTGCTCCTATATCACAACGGTCAAATAACTACAATTTTCTGATATATGCCTTTCTCTAATAAAATCTATTTTTCAGTAGTTTAATTGAAAAAGGTTGAGTCTAAAACAGCATATGAGGTAATGGATTGAAGTGAGTTATTCAGAGAATAATGATTGCGTATTTCAAGATTTTGCAGCAGCATGTCTGTGAATTAAATGTAGAAATGTAGTTTGTAAACGGCTGTTTAAGACATACAAATCAAAACGGCAGTTTGAGACATACAAACCACTGATCTAATATTGAATTCTCAAAAAGTGAAATGCTCTGATCATGCCACTGCTAAATCATACATGTCATAAACTGAATTTATTTATTAGTTATTCGTTATTACTTATTAATTTCTACTTATTACATACAAGTTAATACTTATAAGTTAATTGTTATTAGCTAATTGTTACTTTTGATTGTTATCACTTTTTTTTTATTGTTATCACTTATTTAAATAATATCTCCTTATTATACTAAGTAGTTATCTCTTATTGAGTATTTGTTAGCACTTGTAATGTTTTCTGAAAATGGGAGATCCTTCGAAAGCAAAAGTAGAAATTCAAAAAGAGAAAATTGCACACTCGGTTTTATTGAGACTCGGTTTGGTTAAGGTCTTAAAGAAATATAGCATGCCAGATTTTTCTATGTAAAATGCTCTGTGATATTTTTTCACCAGCGTAGATAAATATACAGTTTAATCTTGCTTTTTGAAACATGTGCAGGGTAGACCCTGACGAGACAGCTCCAGCGTGAAATGACACTCCAGGATCAGCCCCGGTTTCTTGTATAATATTGTTGATCTGCCTTTACACTTCAGACATGGCAAAATCCAAATGTTTAACTTTTCCCATGCTGAATACATAGTACATGGTATTCAAATTTTACACCGCCATCTATGATTAATAACAATATGAACAACTGGCTTCAAATCGAAAATAATACAGACAGACAGATCCTATCTCATCTGGGTCTACACTTTTTACAAAGGAATGTACATCTACTTATAGCATGAGAAGAGCAAATATGTTCTATTCAAAATCGTGTTAATTAGTATTCACGGAGGTCATAAGATAATTCGTGCATATTCAGGAGTAAATGGTTAAATCAAGGCAAATATCAGTTTCTGCATTGCAATTTCAATGGTGAGTGTCAATATATAAAGAATTAAGCTCTACAAACAAGTCCAGAGCAATAAGAGGGTCATTTGGTGTCCTTAGATCAGGCTTAAGAAGACGAACAATTTCTACATATTCATCCGACCATTTTTGTTTTGGAAGGCTATACATATCAAGACACGCTGGCACATCTAGTATATCCACAGGCGTTGCATAGTTGCGTCCATTGAAAATCTCTGGTATGAAATACAATACATCTGGTTTCCCATGGGTAAGTTGTCTTTAACGTTTCTGTGGTCTAATGATGGGAGCGTTCCAGTGATGTGCAATCCTGTCAATTTAGTTTGCAGATCATCCATGAAACAAAATTTCAGACATTCTTGTTGAACAAGGTCCTCTGGGTCAAATTAAAAGATTTATCCACCAGTGTATCCCCATTTTGCCGTATTATACCCCCACCATGCTTCAATGCGTTGGCAGGTATACTCTTACATACATAGTGCGTTTTAGCCCATTCATAGAATATCTACATGCATGCCTAAAGAATGACTAAAGATAACTTACGGTCCTAACATAAAACAACATAAACTTTCTACTTTGTACTGGATTCCGAAACTACATAAAACCCTTATAAGTCGCGTTTTATTGCCAACTCTAGCTGTTGTACCACTACTAAATTATCTATACTTTTGACGTCCTGTCTTACTACGATCAAAGAACATGTTAAACGCTACTGTGATAAAATAACAAAATATATGAACATTCTGGTATTAATGTTTTTTGGTCCATAAAAAATTCAAAAGATGTTTTAACAAAACTTGAAAATGAACAGTATAACATTTCTTTACTGAGCTCTTATGATTTCTCTACACTCTATACTACTCTACCTCACCATATTATAAAGGATAGACTTATTAAATTAATAGAAAAAACCTTTGCCAGAGAAAACAAAATGTTCATTGCTTGTAATGTTCAACGTTCATTCTTTTCGAATTCAGAAGTTGAACATTACACAATGTGGACTTGCCTTGATGTTTGTAGATCTCTTACCTTTCTTTTAGATAATATATTTGTGCGTTATGGAGATACCATATATCGTCAAGTTGTTGGTATACCCATGGGTTCAAATTGTGCCCCTCTTGTTGCAGATTTGTTTTTGTATTGCTACGAGAGGGATTTTATGCTTAGCTTAAAACCTGATACACAGACCGATATTGTTAATGCTTTTAATAAAACTTCAAGGTATTTAGACGATATTTTGAATTTAGATAATCCTTATTTGATACTATGGTTTCTTCAATCTACCCAAAAGAACTGTCTTTAAACAAAGCTAATCAATCTGACATTAATGCTTCATTTTTAGATTTGAATCTTTCAATTACAAATGATAAAGTTTCGTCCAAAGTATACGATAAAAGAGAAGATTTTAATTTTAAAATTGTTAATTATCCTTTTCTAGATGGGGATGTGCCACGTTCTACATCTTATGGTGTTTATATTTCTCAACTTATTAGGTTTGCCCGACCCTGTTCATTGCTTGAAGATTTTAACAGACGTAAATTAGTTATAACTGATAAACTTCTTAAGCAAGGTTACAGATATCACAAACTTCGGAAAACCTTTTCTAAATTTTATTATCGAAATTTACCCCTCATTAGTAAATATAATTGCAATCTACGGACGTTACTGCGACAAGGCATTTCTCAACCAGAATTAATGGTGATGTTATCTACAAACTTAGGAAAATTCGGGGTCATATCCATTTTCATGATTTGTTTATAAAACGCATTAAAACATTTAAAAAGAAAGGTTATGATCCTATTATATTGCAACACACTGCATGTTTGGTTATCGACCCTTTTACAGTCGGTAGCTACGCTTCCCTCTTTGCTTGCGCGATGACAGGCCGAGGGTAGTACTCTATGATGGTATACTCTTAAACTTGGATACAGGAGGAGCTTACCAGACTCATGTATTTTTCTTTCCCTGTCGTGCCCTTAACGGCTTACCTGCAGGTGCTCTGACTTCAGCAAAGTCATTGAGTACATATTTGACGGATTGTCACAGTTATTATGCTATGTTTTACATGTTGTCCTGTGTTCACCGTCGTCTATGTTGTGGGTAAGTCCAGCGGGGATACCTTTATTTACAATATTTGTAAAGCTAGGGTGACTTTGAGAGAAGTGCGAGGTTAGGACGTCCGTAAACCGGTTTAAACCCCCAGTGGTGTTTTTGCTGCTGACCGTGCCAAGGCGGTACTCTCTTTGTCACCCTTCCTTTTGTTTGCCTTGCGTCTTTGTTCTTGTGATTTGTTCATGTTGTGGAACGTTTGTCCCTGGTTCTTGTGTCTCTTTTAGTGTTTTCTGTGTTCATTTCGTGTGCGTGTGTGTGTTCGTTTGGGTGTGTGGTTGTGTGTGTGTGTGTCATGCTGTCTATCGGTGTTTTGGTGGTGGTTGCGTCTTGCATGTGGCTTTGCCTGCTTGACTTTACTACTTTTCCATTTACAACAGAATTCACAGTCCCATAATCACCTCTAACTACTCGTGGCACACATTTCATCTGTTTAACATATTCAAGGTAATACTTGGCAATGACATATGGATTGCTGTTTAAAGGCTCAATTTCTAACCACATAAGGCGGTGACTGTAACCATCAATACAAGCATGAATGCAAAACCAATATGGTTTTAATTGGCCGTACCCATGTACATGCCTAATGTAATTATGTCCATCTTAGCAGTATATTTGTCGTTTGAGGCGATGGGCTTTCCGGTCCATACATCGGTAGACATTATTTTGCCGTAGTAATTCCATCACGATTTTACCAACAATCCGTGGTCTTCGGTTAGCCTTCTCCACATCGTGCGGAATCCTAAACATTGGCCGCTGTCCACTAGCTCGCAGATCATTGTCACTTCTATGGCCTGTCTGGAACTATATGTCACCCCTGGCGTCTATGATTTTTTGCTTTACATATAAGTTTCTTCAGATGACTAAGACTCAAGGAAATGTTGTGTCTTGACAGGAGAATTTCACTGTGGGTGAATTCATTTTGAAAATATGTCCCGATTAAGTCGAATTGTGTACACTCATCATTGGAGGGAAGATATTAGGGTGTGACAGCGTCAACGGTGATTGGAAAAGTGCTAAGCAATAGCATGAAGGGCACGATGGCACTCATCTGAAATGAAGCAATGACATCTTTCTCATGACCAGTGTATTTATCGAGGATTTGGTTCAAAACTATTGTTACTCCTTCACTTTAGAGTGTATACATGTATTATAACCATATAGATAACTTGATAAGTAAATATCACGGTCAATTATGGGTAAACCTGTTGTACATCTTATGCAGAAACGGTCACATGGCTTATTTTTGAAATTTAAATGCTAGAAAAACTCGATTCAGTGGGCACCAACAATGTTTAAAATGGTGGTTTCTGAATTGTCTCTGGTGAAGAACACGATCTAACGTTAAATGCCTTTTTACCACGCTCTTCTATTTAAAACTAACTTCTGGTGGTAAAATCTCCTGTAAGCAAACAATGCAAAAGAAGACCGAATACTGCAGTCTCAGTCAGTTTCACTGGAGCCTAGTTTGCATTCAGCTCAATAAATACATGTTCAATAATTTTGTAAGTCTTAGGATCACATCGACTCAGTTACACATGTGATTGCTTTTGATAGGATACGGTGCGGGATATGCATGGGGTAATGCAATAATGTAATTGTAATGCATTTTATTTTCTGATGTAATTCATTATAATGGTATTACAATGTTTTTTGCCTTACATGTCATCCAATGTAATTAATTTAACATACCAAAATACATGTAAATATGAGCAGTACAGTGCAACATTTTGTATCATGTTTGTACTTGGGAAATAAAACTTTAAAGCAAACCCAGAAACAAAGTCACAACTTACACAGGAATGGAGGAAGCTACCCTCTGAGAATATTGTGCTGCATTTCATATAATTTGTTCTTTTTACTGATTAGTTAATTCACTTTGATTAGATTAGTATACAAATTTATGCTTATACAAACATTTCATCAACTCATGTACTTTGACAAGCAACTTATCGATTTAATCCTGATAAACCTTGCCAATTCATGGTACATTCTACCTACTTGAATAAATGTAAAAGTGTGTTACAATAAATTGAATTGAATATCAGAAAATGGTTTATTACTTAAACTAGTTTGGCTCTATTCAATAACTCTTTATACATGTAGTATAAACCTGATCAGACAGTTCCACATTCTACTGCTAAAAAAAACAAACCTGTTGTCTCCTACACAAAAGCAAAATACAAAATATGCGTGGTCCTTAATGTATTCACTAGTCTAGTTGGAGCTCACAGTTTAATGATTAATGTAATGCAGGTGGCGGTGGTCTAGTGGTAACGCGCTTGACTATCAGTCCGGAGGTCCGAAGTTCAAATCCCGGTCCCACCCGGGCATTTCAGAGACGCTTTTCCGTGTCTCCCATCCGCACATCCTCTCCACCCAGGGGTTAAAATGGGTACCTGTGAGGGTCACTCGCCGGTACTGCGGCTGCATGATTGCGCCATATGTTAGCAGTGCTGAATATTGTAGGCCAATGACTCAATGACCAGGGGAGTAAATGTACAGTCGGCTGAGCGGTCATTCGGACTGAAAGTAGACTATAACTAGGTACTTTAATGCATAATTCTTCGAATAGTGGAGCTAAAACATATGCCCAAAACCAAAATCACCTACCTTTAATGGACCTTTCTGCTGCTGGGAACAATCTTTACCTACACGTGGTAATCGTCCTCCATTATTCAAGACTTTTATTAACAAATAAGTAATAGTAAATAACAATTAACTATTTACAAATAATTATTAAGTCAAAATGAGACATCAGGGCTTCCGTAAATCTCTGATATCATTTACTATCTGGTATTTGAAGTCTGGAACCTTTGCGCGATTAGTTGATACAAGTAGGACCTCTGAGACGAAATAATGCAACGCGGGCACTTTTGTGAATGATGACGGAAGATAGATGCTTCTACTTAACATATATTTAACTCGACATCGGGACTGGATCAAACATTTAGATGATACAGGTATTTTATTTAACAATGATAAAATGTTGTATCGGCGGGACTCTGGTGTGATAGAAATGCTCCAGTTTTAGAGGAGATATAAAACGTGTAAAGTAATTAATTTTATTATACGAGCGCCCGGTTGTGTTCTTTATAATGGGCGAAATTTGAAATCATCATTTTTCATTTAAGACAGGTAAATAAATAATGCAAACATTGACATGATAATAGTAATATTTTGACTTCCTGCACTCTTACGGCAAAACCGTAATTACATTTGCAAACAGTTTGAGACGCTGAATAATGCGGCATCTTTACAGACTGTTAGACACTTAGATCATATTGTTGCAAAGAAATAACAAAAACTAATTATTTCAAAAACTGTACCAGGCGACAAATGTTGCAGGCAGCAGATTGTTACTTGCGTGCAAAGAGGTAATATAGTAAGGGAATACATATATAAAATGTAGTATTAACGTATTTACCTCTGATCAAAAGTTATATAATGTGGATCATTAAATGCTTTGCATTCCGTCGGGATAGGGGTTGCACTGGCTCTGAGTATGGTCACCTAGAAGGTAAGTAATACACAAATAGAAAAAGACACCACACACTTGTAACATGGTTGTAATGTGTTATAACCTGCCCGTACATATATTTATATTATACTTGAGATAGTATCCCTCCGTATAGGTGCTAACTTCTCATCTAGCTGTATGATTATAATCAAATGGGCTGTTTGCTGATTTTACTACAAGTATTATTTCTTTAATCCTCTTACAAATAAATTCTGAAGGGATGTGATCCCCCGAGAACAAAAATTGCAACACAAAAAGAGAAAATGGCAGACTCGGTTTTATTGAGTCTGTTCATGAACAGTAATTGAAAAAAGTCTTTATTTCACACGTATATTTTGACTATCGATGAAAGAAAATGCAATTTCTAACATACACCAACTTAAAAAGTCTTCCTGTACACGTAATCGATGTTGTTATCATTCTGCAGGATATGCAAGTAACATACACAACTCTCATTCGCCTCTTACATCATCATAAGTATGTCATGCACCTCGTGGTAGGTGTTGTGTTCACCAACAATTTGATGCACATGGTAGTTACACTGATGTGATTGACGTGTTGCTGAACACAATACAGGTGCACCTCTATCACTTTCCAATATGAATAAAGTTAAAATACCTGACAGAATTGAAAGCTATAAATATGCAATCTGTGTCGTCTGTACAAGTACCCAGACATATTTCTAATTTCTCTTCCCTTCAACCTTATGTTCGTTTAAAACAACTTAATCTTCAGTCGGCATCATCTTTTCACATACCATCTCTTTCTAGTAATAAATGCCTTTTTTCAATAGACCAACAGTTGGACTTTCACCTTTAAAATCTGTTATCCAAAATGTTTCTTCTATTCGTAAACGGTCCTTATACAAGCGACACACAGTGTATCCAATTATCCAAAAGTGCTTTGCTAAGAGGTGCATATGTCGTAGTAACATTTCTTGTAATTTCACTATAAAATCTACTGCTAATGGTAGAACATTTAATGTCATGATAAACTCAGACGTTGATTGTACTACAACTAACGTTATTTATGTTTTAACTTGAAACGCGCCTACTAGTACGTAGAACAAACAGGGCTTGCTTTGAAGACTCGATTTCGTGAGCATGCATATCAGTGTCGAAATCGTAAACTAAAACATTTTTTATACCAACACTTTCGGAAATCTGGCCATTATTTTAAAGAAGTTTTAGTACAAATTGTTGAGCATATAACATATGATAAGGATGCTACTACTAGCTTTAAATCGAAAGCTAGATTTATTTCCGAATTAAATTGGATAAAAACAAAATGCAAACACTTTTTCCTTTAGGATTAAATGATAATATTTTCCAG
Organism: Azorinus chamasolen; assembly: GCA_963576725.1. NCBI lineage: Eukaryota > Metazoa > Mollusca > Bivalvia > Cardiida > Solecurtidae > Azorinus > Azorinus chamasolen. Next base: position 48,019,340 of record OY755249.1, read on the forward strand.
ACTGGAAATATTTCAAAAGAACCTGATATAGATATTTTTTCATTTTTTCTATAAGAAAACGCAAATGTCAATCACATGGCATTCGCAAAAATGATAATATTAAACGATAATCTCGTTTGAAAATGACTATTCTTGATCTACATACTTTACGTCAAACTTCTGGTAAACATGCCATGCTTTTTAGACTTTCCTCCTTATCTATATCTTCATTAAAAGAAATTGACGAGCAAGCCGATAAAATTATTTTTAGATCAGATCCTCTCATAGGAACGGCTAGATTGATAAAAAGCTTTACTCTACATGTTCTCAGACCGCACATTGACAAATTATCTGAACACCAAAGGTCCGTCTTGAAAATTCCTTTTATTAATAAAGGTATTGATTTTATTGACCTCCAAAGTATTTTTAGAGACAAAAATGTAATTGACACTATTCCTAAATACTTTAAAAATACAGAACCAGTCATACATTTCAGTTACTACTGACGTAAAGACCATCGTTTTAGATCATGTCAAAAAGTGTGAACAACTTGGAACCGATATTAAAATTACACAACATAAACTTCCTACAATGTATTGATTACCAAAACTACATAAAAACATATAAAGCGCGTTTCATTGCAAAATTCTAGTTAATGTACAACTACTAAATTGTTTATAATTTTGACTTCTTGTTTAACGAATGTAAAGGAACATGTAAAATTCTACTGTGATAAGACTTATAAAAATTCTGGAATAAAACTCTTCTGGTCTATTAAGAACTCTTCAGAAGTCTTAAACAAACTTAAGAACAATAGGTATCTTGCATCCACTTTAAGCACGTACGATTTATCTACTCTGTACACAACTCTTCTTTATATTTTAATTAAGGATAAGCTTACTAACTTAATCCAGAAAGTATTTGCCCGGGAACAAAGATCATTCCTGGCATGTAATGCTGAAAAAGCTGTCTTCACTGACGGGCAAATAAAATATATCACTAATTGGACGTGCTCAGAGGTTTGCGAATCACTAACCTTTCTTTTGGATTCGTGCGTTATGGGAATGCTATATACCGTCAGGTAATTGGTATTCCTATGGGTACGAATTGTGCACCACTTGTCGCAGATTTGTTTTTGTACTGCTATGAGAGAGATTTCATGTTGCGTTTGAATCCTCAATCACATAAAGATGTTATAAAAGCCTTCAATGAAACTTGTCGATATTTGGATGATATTTTTAACTAAGATAACCGTTTCTTTGATGCTCTGATTCCTACAATTTATCCTAAAGAACTCAAATTGAATAAAGCTAAATCGTCCGACAACTAGGCAGCATTTCTTGATCTAGACCTTGAAATTGATAATGGAATGATTTCTTCTAAAATATAAGATAAAAGAGATGATTTTGATTTTAATATTGTAAATTTTCCTAATCTTGACGGGGATGTTCCTCGTGCTCCATCTTATGGGGTTTATATATCTCAACTTATTCGTTTTGCTAGAGCTTGTTGATCTATTGACGATTTTAACAGTCGAAATCTCATTTTAGGAGAATTTGGCGGTTTAAGAGAATTTGTGTACACTAATTAACAAGATTTTACGAGTCTGCAATTTTCTCTTTCTGCATTTCTTCTTTTGCTTTCGAACAATCACTCATTTTCAGAATATATGTACTTCACAAAAGCAGGTGTTATTATTTTCTGGTCCTTCGGGATCATAAGTTTTAATGTTATTAGTTTTGAAAATTGAATACTGCTTAAGCCGGTGCTAGGAGGCGTGAGTAGTGTTGCACTTTTAATTACTACTCATGAACAGATTCAATAAAACCGATTCTGCATTTTTCTCTATTTGCATTTCTTCTTTTACTTTCGAAGGATCACTCATTTTCAGAATATATGTACTTCAGAACAGCAGGTGTTAAGTGCTTGTGTGGCGGCTGGTAAAAGTCGCACCGTACTTCATTCTCAGTGTTGTTATATTTTCTGGTCCTTCGGGATCACAAGTTTTGATGTTATTAGTTTTGAAAATTGAATACTGCTTTAGCCGGTGCTAGGGGGCGTGAGCAATGTTGCACTTTTAATTACTACTCATGAACAGATTTAATAAAATCGAGTCTGCAATTTTCTCTTGTTGTATTTCGTTTTGCTTTCGAAGGATTACTCATTTTCAGAATATTTGTGTTATACGACATGTGCAGTGTTATTGTTTCTTTTCAACATTGAGGTTTTCAGCATTAGAATATCCAGCTGGCTTTGTTTAAAGGTTTACAAATTCTCAATGATCATGGACAAATGCACCGACGGCACAGACACATATATCTTAACATATATCCGGAAAGAGACGCGCAGGGTTTGTTGCAATTGACGAAACGGTGAATACATTTGCAACAGTTCTCAGATGAGACACGGAGTCACTCAGCTATTCATCAGAATACAAACTATTTGACACACCCTGACGTTTTAGAGACAAAACTGAAGGCCGTTCACACTCAAACTGATCGTAGGCTACTTGTTTTTGCAACGAAAACGAAACGAGTCTGTCGTTTACTGTTCATTGTATATTTTAAATGACTGTTCGACAATAATACTACTTCCTGTTGACAATATTTTGCATAACATGTTATGTATGATACAATGTTCGGCGGCTGAACATAAACTCATGCCATCTGACGATAGTTAATGTAGCATGAGTGCCAGTGGGCACAATATACGCCCATCTAGGTCTTGTTCAACATAAACTGGGGTTAACGTATTTGCTAAACTCATTTTCTAAGCCCAATTTTGTTTCAATGTAGTAAATAGGCGTACTTTAATAAAAACATTAACCAAATATTCTAAATTAAAAAAGGGCCATAATTGTGTCTAAATGCTTAACACTGTATTTACTCTTGCCTACAGATGAAGCTTGTGATATTATACAATTGTTTAAAGTTTAAAAGCTTGATCTGAAAGCGTTATGTAAATAAGTGGACTTTAACCAAAACCTTAACCAAAATTTCTAATTTAAAAGGGTGTATAATTCTGTCAAAATGTTGGACAGAGTTATGTACTGTTGCCTACAGGTGAATCGTATGATGGTGAACAAGTGTTCCAAGGTTAAAAGCTTTATCTAAAAGGGTTATGTAAATAAGCGGCCGTAAAATGTCGCCCCGTACTTCATTTTCAGTGTTGTTATATTTTCTGATCCTTCGGGATCATTAGTTTTGATGTTATTAGTTTTGAAAATTGAATACTGATTAAGCCGGTGCTAGGGGGCGTGAGTAGTGTTGCACTTTTAATTACTACTCATGAACAGATTCAACAAAACCGATTCTGCATTTTTCTCTTTTTGCATTTCTACTTTTGCTTTAAAGGGATCACCCATTTTCAGAATATATTTAACCAAAACCTTAACCAAACATTCTAAGTTAAAAAGGGGCAAAATGCTTAACAGGGTTATGTACACTTGTATACAGGTGAAGCTTGTGATAGTGAACAAGTATTCAAACAAGCAAACAATTCGGTAACTGCATTAAAGCCGGGTTTTTTGTGTTGATATCGACACAATTTCTCGTATCCTTATATCAACTGTAAGGCCTTCACCCAAGCTATCTGCATACCAAATATAAATTGTCTAGCCAAAGTTGTTCAGAAGTTATAACAACATTTTAATGACAGCCAGTGTTTCAAAATAGTGACCTTGACCTGATTTCAGGCATCTTTATGTCGTCCATAAGGTCCTTACCAAAGCTATCTGAATACCAAAGGTGAATGGCCCAGCAGTCGTGGATCAGAAGTTATTGCAAAATGTTAATTTTTTTTAAAAACAGTCAAGTTTTCAATATAGTGACATTGACCTTGACCCAATTTCATGTATCCTTGTATCAACTGAAACGCCTTCAACAAAGCTATTTGTACACCAAAGATGAATTGCCTAGCAACTGTAGTTTAGAAGTTTTAGCAATGTTAAAAAGTTTGTTCGGCAAGGTTTTGGAAATAGTGACCTTGACCTGATTTTATGTTTCCTTGTATCAAGTGAAAGGCATTCACCCAAGCTATATAAATACCAAATATGAATTGCCTAGCATTTGTGGTAAAGAAGTTATAGCAATGTTAAAGTTTGTTAAAAACGGCAAGTTTTGGAAATAGTGACCTTGACCTTGACCTGATTTCATGTACCCTTTATCAAGTGAAAGGCCTTCATTTAAGTTATCTGTATTCCAAATATGAATGCTCTAGCATTTGTAGTTCAGTAGTTATAACCATAATAAACTTTTGTTAAAAATGGCAAAGTTTTAGAAATAGTGACCTTAACCTGACCTGATTACATGTATCTTTATATCAAGTGAACGGCCTTCACCCAAGCTATCTGCATACGAAATATGAATGGTCTAGCTTAAGTAAATCAGAAGTTATAAGCAATGTTTAAGTTTTGGTAACAACAGCAAAGTTTTGGAAATAGTGACCTTGACCTTGACCTGATTGCATATATCCTTGAATAAAGTGAAAGGCCTTTGTCCAAGCTATATGTATACCAAATAAGAATTGCCTAGCTCTTGTAGTTCAGAAGTTATAACAATGTTAACGTTGGTTAAAAACGGCAAACTTTTGGAAGTAGTGACCTTAACCTTAACCGGATTGCGTGTATCCTTACATCAAGTGAAAGGCCTTCACCCAAGCTATCTGCATACCAAATATGAATGGTCTAGCTTAAGTAATTCAGAAGTTATAAGCAATGTTAAAGTTTTCTTAACGACGGCACGCCGCCCGAGCCCGCCCGCCCGCCCGCCCGCCCGCCTGATCGCCCGCCCAGCTGCCTGCCCAGCCGCCCGCCCGCCCGGTTTTCGCCAAACTATCAGCTGAGATTTTTTTTCAAAAATCCGGCTAATAAATGGACTTTAACAAAAAACTTAACCAAAATTCAGAGTTAAAAAGAGGCATAATTCAGTCAAAATGCTTGACAGAGTTACATACTCTTGCCTACAGGTGGAAGTTGTGACGGTGAACAGGTGTTCCAAGTTTCAAAGTTTTATCTCAAAGTGTTATGTAAATAAGTTGACTAACAAAAATGTGTTCCACGTAAATTGAGGTTAAGATCTTTGCTTAGCGCAAATGCTAAACGCAAATTCTAAGTCCGATTGTGCGACCTTGACCTTGGATAAACGAACCGGGACTTGGCAGGCTACTGTAGCATGTCAAGATGAACATTGTGGTAAAATTTGAGAAGGATCCACCAAGCGGAACTTGAGTTAGAAATGTTACAGACGGACAGACGAACAGACGGACAGACAGACGGACAGACGGACAGACACACAGACAGCGCCATTCCATAATACGTCCCGTTTTTTCAAACGGGCGTATAAAAATGTAGAATTCATGCGATTAAGAAGGGATATAAAACAATCTATATCGACTGGGGATTACTGTTCATATAAAATATGTGTAACAATTGATACTATTAACCCTTTGCTTAATACACAGGCATTTTTCTGTCTTTGCAAACAATCGACTGAGACCAGACCGCTCCTATATGAGCTTAGATGATCAGGATCTGCTCCGTCTCCTTATGGTATAATATAGACCTTACTATATATTTCTGCCAAAATGTCATATGAACATATGCCATTATGAACCGTAATCTAATGAATATTAATCATTTCATTATTACTAATATGAATATTCAACAGGTAAGGATTAAACTCTGAGCAGTGTTAAATACAGAATCACTGAAATATGTTATGCATATGGTTTCATATAGAAAAGCCAACATAAAGTACATACTTATGTTGGAGATGGAACATCAAATGGAGGAGTTGTTTTTGTCGTTCTGACGTTAGTACTTTACTAAACAACTTTAAATAAACGACTTGAACAACCAAAGGTGACGAATATTGTGACGATCTGAGCGATAACTTACGTTCCTTAATCAAGTATTTCTTCATAAATAAATGCAAATAGACTTACTGGGATACTGGGTAGCTGATAATTTTTCCATATAGCATTCTCCGAAGAATTTGATACTTTTAGAAAGACCTGCGTGGTACAGTCCGTCTCACAAAACTGATCCCCAATGTTTGCAGCTACAGTTATATTATGGACGTTGTCGTAATATTCGCTATCTATTTGTACACCACAAGTACTCTCAGCAAACGCAAGTTGTTGACATTCTCCTGCTACTTCTTTCTCCGGCACATATGTGATAAGGTCTAGCGAGCACCTAAATGTCCCTGAACAGCCTATTGGTACAATGCCTTGTATCTGTATACTTCCTTCCGCTGTGTTCATCGTTGACGCTTCAAAGAGTGTCAAAGTTGGCGTCAGAATCTACAAATGAAACAAAAATATGAATGGATGAGACCTTTCAGGTGACCACGCTGATCTGGACGACCAATATGCAGAGCTACATTAGCCGTACATCAATATCGATAATTGGGCGATTTGAAGTTGATATATATGATATCAATAAAGAAATGAATACTCGCTGTAAACATTGGGTCAAAACTGTTGCATTGGTGGTCATACATTTACAAGTCTTAACTCTTCTTATCACCACGCTATAGATCGACGTTTCTATCCAGTTGTTACTCCTAGCAATGAACAATTCCAGTAATTATATTCACACGAATACGGGAGTCTCCCTCGAGCAGGTGGCCAGCTGGCCAATCAGAATTCGAGAATTGAACTGACGGGTTATAAATATTTGTATAAATATTTCGGTAACTTTGACACTATTCGGGCTGTTTGAGCTTATACCATATTCAGAAAATTGTTTCGGACCATGTCAAAAAGTGTGAACAACTTGGAACCGATATTAAAACTACACAACATAAACTTCCTACAATATATTGGTTACCAAAACTACATAAAACACATATAAAGCGCGTTTCATTGCAAATTCTAGTTCATGTACAACTACTAATACTATTGACTTTTGACTTCTTGTTTAACGAAGGTAAAGGAACATGTAAAATTCTACTGTGATAAGACTTATGAAAATACGATTTTTCTACTCTGTTCACAGCTCTTCCTTATATTTTAATTACGGATAAGCTTACTAACCTAATCAAGAAAGTATTTGCCCGGGAAGAAACATCATTCCTGGTATGTAATGCTGAAAAAGCTTTCTTTACTGACGAACAAATGAAATATTACACCAATTGGACTTGCTCAGAAGTTTGCGAATCACTAACCTTTCTTTTGGATAACATATTCGTACGTTATGGGAATGCCATATACCGTCAGGTAATTGGTATTCCTATGGGTACGAATTGTGCACCACTTGTCGCAGATTCGTTTTTGTATTGCTATGCGAGAGATTTCATGTTGCGTTTGAATCCTCAACCACAGGAAAATGTTATTAAAGCCTTCAATGAAACTTGTCGATATTTGGATGATATTTTTAACTAAGATAGTCATTTTTGATGCTCTGATTCCTACAATTTATCCTAAAGAACTCAAATTGAATAAAGCTAACCCGTCCGACAATTATGCAGCGTTTCTTGATCTAGACCTTGAAATTGGAAATGGAATGATTTCGTCTAAAATATATGACAAAAGGGATGATTTTGATTTAAATATTGTAAATTTTCCTCATCTTGAGGGGGATGTTCCCCGTGTTCCATCTTACGGGGTTTATATATCTCAACTTATTCGTTTTGCTAGAGCTTGTTGATCTATTGACGATTTTAACAGTCGAAATCTCATTTTAACTGAAAAACTGCTTAAGCAAGGATGTAGATACCATAAACTAAGAAAAACTTTCTCTAATTTTTACTATCGAAATCTCTCGCTTATTGGCAAGTACCAATGTAATCTCAAGGCGCTTCTGCAACACGGTATTTCACATCCTGAATTTTATGGAGATATGATCCACAAACTTCGTAAAATTATTGGACATACCCATTTTCTCACTTTGTTCATCAAATATGTTAATTTTTTTATTAAAAAATGGATATGATCCTGCAGTATTACAACATACTGCATGTTTGGTTTTCAACCCTTTTTACAGTTGGCAATCACGCTGGCCTCTTCGTATGTACGCCGACAAGAAAGGTTTAGTACTCTATGAAGGCGACCTCTTAAATCCAGAAACGCAAGGAGAACGTCGGATATCTGTACTATGTCAGTTTGTCGCACACTTAATTATTTTTCTACAGTTACTCTGTTTGCAGCTCAATCATTGCGACACGAGCGATATGTAGATACAGTTTGTTCACTAAATGTTTTCGTTATACATGCACTTTACCATTGTTTTTGCCATCGCGGTTGTTGTAGATTAGTCGGAGAGGGGATACGTTTATTTACACTGTCTTTTAGGGTGGAGATAGAATAAGTGTGAGGTTGGGCGCCCATAAACCGGTTTTAACCCCCAGTGACTTTTGTCACTGACCGTTCCAAGACGGTATATCCATCTTCCCCCTATTGTATGTTTTTTTGTCTTTGTGCGTCTCTTGATGTTTTTATAGTTATGTACATTTGCTGTTTCCTTGTGTTGCTGTTCGGGCGAGCGTTTGTTCTGAATGTGGCGTTTCCTGCAGGACTCATTTTTGTACTTTGAATAGGACTGTAATATAAGCATTAGATACATTTGTTTCTCTAACCCTGGCAGAATCACACATCCCTTTTACAAGCAATCCGTCGGATTAGTGTGCGATTCGTCCAGCATTTATAAATACATCAAAAGCAGATAATGCGTACAGTGAAATGACCTTGCATGGAAATTGATATTGTGTAACCGATTATATAATATGCGTTAAGTAGATTGTGTTACGACTTTCAATTATTATTTAAGGTCTCTACGTTATGTTGCGCTATTCATATAATTATAGGTGGCAAGTGTGCGTGAGAGTGTAACGTCCCTTAGTATTTCAGTTATATGTTTTTACTTGAGACAGATATAGTGCTGTCACATAGCAAGCATGCCCATGGGCCAATCACATTATAAACTGACACCGGATATGAAGTCATAGTCCATACAACTCTCCGTGCAATACCAAGCATTAGCAATATCGTTGCTACTTCCAGTTTTACGAACTACAGACTCAGTTTTGAACAATTCAAAATTTCTCGTTTGTCATTGCTACTTTTGGTTTCGAAGGATCACCCACTTTCAGAATATATGTAATTCACAACAGCAGGTGTTAAGTGCTTGTGTAGCGGCCGTAAAAAGTCGCCCCATATTTCATTCTCAATGGTGTTATACTTTCTGGTCCTTTGGGATCATTACTTTTGATAGTATACGTTTGTTTCTGTTTTCGCATTGCTAAAACATCATTAGTTTTGATGTTATTAGTTTTTACCATATTAGTTTCAGAGAAAGAAGATGTTTGAATAGTTCACTATATAACTCTATCTAAACCGACAACCCAATGGGCAGGGTCACTTTACCCCAGGGGCAAATTTGAACAATCTTTGTAGAGGTCCATCAGATGATGCTACATACAAAATTTGGTAGCTCTTAGGCCTTACGGAATTTGACAATAAGATTTTTAGTTTCCAGTAAAATTTATGACGCCCGGGGCAGTGCCAGTTTTTAGTGGGAGTGGTGGTCCAGTGGTTGGACGTTGGACTTGGGATCGAAGGGTCCCCGGTTCGAATCCTGCCATCGGACTATCAGAATTTTTCTGAGCAAAAAATGCATCCCACGTTTGCTCCTCTCTACCCAGGTGTATAAATGGGTACCTATGAGGGAAATAAGTCAATGTGCCATGGCTGCCTTAGGCGCCGAGTGTTAATGGCCGACTTATAACCCAGTGATCAGGGGGTAAATTGTGAAGTCGGGAGAATATGTACATTGTACGTAGTTCCAGACTATAAACCTCACCTTTACCCTTTTTTTTTTACAGTTTTGACCCTAGGGGCTTAATTTAAACAATCTTGGTAAACGTTTACCAGATGATGCTACATACCAAATATCACAGCTCTAAGCTTGTCAGTTTCGAACAAGAAGATTTTAAAAGGTTTTACAATATAACCCTATGTAAAACTTTTCACTCCCAGGGTGGGGACACTTTTGACTCTAGGGGCAAAATTTGAACAGTCTTGGTAAAGGTCCACCAGATAATGTTATTTACTAAATCTCACAGCTCTAAGCCTTTCGGGTTTTGACTCAAATATTTTTAAAGTTTTTACTATATACATGTAATCCTATCGAAAAGTAGGAAAGTCAAGCAGGCAAAGTCACATACAAGACGCAACAAACAACCAAAACACCGACATACAGCATGCCACACACACACACACACACACACACACACACACACACACACACACACACACACACACACACACACAACCATACACCCAAACGCACACTTACACACGAGATAAACACAGAAAACACCAACAGACACACAAGAACCAGAGACAAACAATCAACACATGAACAAAATCACAAGCACAAAGACACAAGGCAAACAAAAGGAAGGGTGACAAAAACAAAGAGAGTACCGCATTGGCACGGTCAGTAGCAAAAACACCACTGGGGGTTTAAACCGGTTTACGGACGTCCTAACCTCAGACTTCTCTCAAAGTCACCCCATCTTTACAAATAGTGTAAATAAAGATATCCCCGCCGGACTTACCCGCAACATAGACGACGGTGAACACAGGACAACATGTAAAACATAGCATAATAACTGTGACAATCCGTCAAATATGTATTCTATGACTTTGCAGGTAAGCCGTTAATGGCACGACAGGGTAAAAGTAATACATGAGTCTGGTAAGCGCATCCCGTATCCGAGTTTAAGAGTAATACCATCGTAGAGTCATCGCGCAAGCAAAGAGGGAAGCGTAGCTACCGACTGTAAAAGGGTCAATGCGTTTAATAAACAAATCATGAAAATGGATATGACCCCGATGTTTTCCTAAGTTTGTAGATAACATCCCCATAAAGGTCTTGTTGAGAAATGCCTTGTTGCAGTAATTATGTAAAAATGTGACCCCCAGGGCGTGGCCGTCTTTGACCCCAGTGGCATCATTTGAACACTTTTAGTTAATGTTCACTAGATGATGCTACATACCAAATATCACAGCTCAGACCGTTTCGGTTTCTGACAAGAAGCGTTTAAACGTTTTACTTATAATTCAATGTAAAACTTGTGACTCCGGGGTTCGGGAAGTTTTAATCCCAGGAACAAAATTTGAACAATCTAAGTAGAGGTCCACTAGATTATTCTACACGCCCCTAGGGTCAAAATTGTCCCCACCCTGGGAGTGAAAAGTTTTCCATAGGATTATATTGTAAAAACTTTAAAAATATTATTGTCCGAAACTGAAAAGCTTAGAGCTGTGATATTTGGTATGTAGTATTATCTAATAAACGTTTTCCAAGATTGTTCATATTAAGCCCCTAGGATCAAACCTGGCACTGCCCCGGGCGTCACAAATTTTACAGAAAATCTTATTGTCAAATTCCGTAAGGCCCAAGAGCTACCAAATTTTGTATTGAGCATCATCTGATGGACCTCTACAAAGATTGCTCAAATTTTTCCCCTGGGGTAGAGTGACCCTGCCCATTGGGTTGTCGGTTTAGATAGAGTTATATAGTGAAATATTCAAACATCTTCTCTGAAACTAATATGGTAAGAGCTTTGATATAGAAAACATAGAAAACAATGTGAGCGATACTGGGAACCCAATACTCTCTTGTAATGTGAAATGTTCATGGGAACCTTTTGCTCTGACAAACATATGTAAAATCATGTCACAAGCAAACAGAGCAGATTTTGATTAGATGATACTTATAAGAGCCGTCTAATCTTGGTCTACTCTGTTTGCAAATGCATGAAAAGGCATTCATTTGATGGAAAGAGTTAAATCAGATCTATATACTGTCATAAGTAAAAACAGAACAAATCTTTATCGGAGCTGTCTGATGTGGGTCTGCTCTTCTGTGCAAAGAAGTGAAGAGATACCAATTTGGGAAAGCCAATTTTCACCCAATCTTTCTTTAACCTTTTCCCTGTCCTATGTTTATAAATTTCAATACGTTAGCGAAAGAAATAGAAATATATATAATATATTATATAATATAATATAATAGAAACGAAATATGGTAGGAGGAATATTGGTAGCCATTTTAGAAGGTAAAGGAACGGATCTATCAAAGCCCATGGACAAAATATTGGTATGTAGAATCATCTAGTGGACCTCTACTTAGATTCAAATTTTGTCCCTGTGATTAAAACTGCCCGAACCCTAGGAATCACAAATTTTACATTGAATTATAAATAGGAGACGTCTGATCAGGGTATGTCCTGTTTGCTTATGAAATCCTAACAGTCCTGAATTTACGGTTTCTACCAATGCTACACATCATGAATATATATGCAATTATAAAAAACATTCAGCTAATAAATATTCTTTTTGTCGTTATTTCTTACGTGAATATTCAACAGGGAAATAATTGAAACATCAGATTCTCAAATTGTTACGATGCTCATGAGCGGAGGTAAGTTCCTCTGCTCTTCACCTGGCGGCAGACTGTTTGCAAGGGGTATCTAAAATTTCCAGTGTATATGCAAAATCTGAATCAGATTGTAGTCAGCATCTGAAATATTTAGATGGACATATGGTGCCTACTGTAAAGCTACCCGATGGTCAAGTATTTATATTGTACATTGCCTGCTTGTTGGAAGTGACCTCCAGTTTTTTTAATTCACAATTATCATTTTATTGTCCTGTATTTTTGCTAAATAAAGATGTTGATGAATAAATATATGTTGATAAAAAGTATATATTGTATTTTTTCTTCCTGCTGTATCAAAGCTGGTTTGGATTTCTATTGATCAATGTCCGTATATTGACGCCTTGTGATGCCTCAGTAAAAGTAATTTTGTGACTAGAGAGCAATTGTTTCATTGGAGCAAATGCTCTATTATTACAATGTTCCAAAACTACACAATTCTAAAAGTTTATCTCTTTTCTCTAGTTAAATCTCATTTTCGGTAGATTTATTGAACATACCCATTTTCTCACTTTGTTCATCAAATATGTAAAACAATTAATTAAAAAGGGATATGATCCTGTAGTACTACAACATACTGCATGTTTGGTTGTGAACCCTTTTACAGTTGGCAATCACGCTGGCCTCTTTGCATGTACGCCGACAAGAAAGGTTTAGTACTCTATGAAGGCGACCTCTTAAATCCAGAAATGGAAGGAGAACGTCGGATATCTGTACTATTTCATTTTTGTCGTACCCTTTATTACTTTTCTACAGTTACTCTGTTTGTAGCTCAATCATTGAGTACACTACCGATAGGTGGATACAGTATGTTCAATTAAATGTTTTCTTTGTTATACATGCACTTTACCACTGTATTTGCTGTCGCGGTTGTTGTAGATTAGTCGGAGAGGGGATACGTTTATTTACACTGTTTGTCTTTTAGGATGGGGATGGAATAAGTGTGAGGTTGGGCGCCCATAAACCGGTTTAACCCCCCGGTGACTTTTGTCACTTACCGTTCCAAGGCGGTGCTTCCATCTTCCTTCTATTGTTTTGTCTTTGTGCGTCTCTTGTTGATTTTTCTACTTATGTACATTTGCTGTTTCCTTGTGTTGCTGTTCGGGCGAGTGTTTGTTCTGTATGTGGTGTTTCCTGCATGACTCATTTTTGTACTTTTATTTTAAAGAGATTTGATCTAAAAAATAGTCTATGAGGGAATGCATTCAACATGCAATATGGCTTTTGGTCACCCTTAGTATACACATGTCCGAACCTAGCAGTACATTTTGTTGACATTGTCTGGCCATATTCCATGTTCATCAGAAGCTATATCTACATTACCACTTGCCAGATTTAATTGAAACATTGCATGAGGAAATGCTGTGCACAAAATTTCAGTTTAATCCACTTATTTCAATAAAAAACCTAGACTTATGATATTTGAAGTGTAGCATGATCTAATGGTCCTCTACAAATATTGTTAAAAATCAAATTATGACCTCAGACCAAAAATGACTCCGCGCCAGGGCTTATCAGTTTTTCATAGGTAAATCTTTAAAAACCTTCTTCTCTGAAACTGTAAGACCTAGACCTTTGATATTTGGTATGTAGCATTCTTTAATGGTTCTTTTTCAAGGTTATTCAAATTATGACATCTTGACAAAATAATGTCCCGCCCAGGTTACATAAATTCATTGTATACATAAATATGCTATACAAAGGTCGATCATGGCTCTCTTATAATTATTACTTTTCATGAACAGACTCTATAAAACCGTGTCTGCAATTTTCTCTTTTCGCATTGCTACCTTTGCTTTTGAAGGATCTCTCACTTTCATGGATATATGGTATACTGCCACAACAATCCACCATACTGCTCATAAGACTCCGTACAGTGACTGCAAAATTGACTCTCTCTAGATTAGTAACTATTCAAAACAAAATCAGTAGTTTTGATTTCTGTTGTTCAGCGTATAAGTTTTTACGTGCGTTATAAAAATGTGTTAAACGAATAAAATGTGCATCGATTAACACTGGACCGTATTCCCAAGTCCATTTTCTACGGCTAAAGGGGTACTTATTCGTCAACGAATAAGTACTTCCCATTGCAAAGGACCCATAATACTATGACTCCCCTCATGTAGAATATGTACTCCCGTAGAAAAGGCACAACCCTTTAAAATTATACCTAAAAATCTTTGTTTCGCGGTTACACTGGATTCAATTTATCGATCAAGTGGTCGGTAGGTAAGTCGATTGATTGATCAGTTGGTTGGTCGATTAGCTGCTCGATTAGTTGGTCGGTTAGATGGTTGATTAGTTGCTCGATTAGTTGGTCGGTCCGCATACTATTGCTGCGTGAACTACTGATACAGTCTTTAATGTATATTTTATGTATTTAAACGAAACTTTGTTGACATTATAATCTTAAAATGTTCTTTTGCAAGACATACTGTTTGCCAATGTCAGATTCGCCATTACAGAATCTTAGGCCTTAGAGAACGGCAAACATTGAGAAAAAGGTTTATGCAGCCAACTTTTTATACAGTTTCAAGAGATTGGAATGAAACTCATAGTCGTAGTCACTATCGAGTGTACTTGTACAGGATGTTCATTTTTAATGGATCGGAATTGTAACTGCAGAGTTATTGCCCTTTGGTTCAATATGCATTATTGCTGACATGTAAATCTGTTCTTAATGTAAACAGGCTTTATCTTATATCAATATAGGTTCGGGGACATTTTTCTCTCATCAATAAGTACTTTAATTAGCATTCCAAAAAATTCTGCGTATTCGCAGACTGCCGTCTGCTTCATGATTAAAGCTTTACAATTTGGTTTGATTTGTCATAGAAACTTTTATTGAAATCCTGTGGTTTCACAACCCGTAGGAGTTTTCAAGATTTCGGGCAATATCTTACTAAGACTGAGATGTGTTTGTACATTATTCTAAAGTATCTCTTGTTTTTCCTTTCATTCTTCAACCGCGCTGAATAATAAATTTTGTGCAGTAAATACTGCTTAATCTTATGGTATGTTTGGGCTCCATTCTCTACAAATGAAACTCTGGCGGGAAAATCACTATGTTAATATGGACATTTCTTTGAGCTGCAAAGTCAAGTGCATGTCCATTGGTGGATCACTAATGTAACAGAATCGCCGAAATCTTGGTCTGCAATGTACCTACCAAATCAGCGAAAGAGTTTTGCCAAATTTATAAAAACAACTGAAAGACTGATAAGTCGACACTCTTTGATTTTAATAGCAATCAAGAACATGTTAGACAATATGGTGAAGCGAATCAGAACCATGCTATTTTGTGAAGGGGTTGTCATCATTTAACATTTTCGATACATCGTTTGTTTGAGTTGGGTTGAACGTCCTATCAACACAGAAAGGTTATATGGAGACGTGAACTTAGGCTTAATAGTATAGCACGTTACCACTAGACCACGGGGCGGCTCTGTAATTTCAATACCGAAGTCTCTTTTGTCTACTGATATTCAGGTCTGCTGAACATTTCAGGGTGCGCATTTTTTGAATTTATATCCATAGTCATTATCAGAGTGCCAACCAAGTTGGATCTTTATGAGTCGTCTAGTTACTCGGCGTCTCATCTGATCCAAACTGTTTGTAAATATCACTTCTCGAAATTCCATTTCGCTTAAGTGGTAAGAAATACAGTTTACCTACTGTATCATTGTATCAGATATTTCTTTACTTAAGCTTCATCAAGATCACAGCATTTATGGAAACCCAAATCAAACATGGCCATCAACTGTTTTTAAAAAAGAAACAACCCTGCAGTTTAATCGAAATTATAAAACTTAATTTTCAGTACACATATACAAATCGAACGAGATGTAAATAAAAGTAACGATATTGATTATGCAGGAGAGACAACATACATGTACACATTAGACACCCTAAAGAAAGAAAGAGCATACAAGCACATTGAAAGTATAAACAAGAGACCCGCATGTGAAATCCATCCATCCACTGTTATTACCTAGCCGTAAAGGGAAATAAGTTTGTCGAAAGAGTTATAGTCCTTGGACATAATAGAGCCCTTCCAATGGTAAACAGGTACGTGAATTTCAAGAGATTACCGCGAATTGTAAAGACGTTACGGTCAGGCTTTTCTGTTATTGCTATTTCCGTAATGCCTGGCGTCCACTACAGCGCCGAAACCTTGCCGAAGGGTTGCAGAATAAATATTGCTCGAATCGGGAAACATTCGGGATCAGCTTTGAATTGGGGGTCATTCGGCATGCATTCCGCAAGTATTCGGGAAGTGGCTTACGAAGCGCTGCGGAACAGACGCCGAAGTGATGCAGAATCATGCCGAAACCTTGAGAATTACCTCCCGAATGTTTCCCGAATGGTTTCCGGTCGTGCGGAAAGGTTACGAAAAGGTTGCGGAACCGTTGCAGAGCATGCCGAAGGGATGCCAAATCGTTGCAGAAATAAGGCCGAATGGTTGCCGAATTGAGAGTCTGGGTATATGATGATGTCACATTTTTGTGTTTTGGAATGGAAAAATTGTCTCGTTGGAGTGAAAAAGATGCTCCCCCTATATCTAGACTAGATTTGTTCGGATGGAGCGGATGGTTACCTCCGGCTCCTAACACCTAATGGGTAGTGGGTCGGAGCACATGGCTCGATTATCATGTAATAAATACCGACAGTTCCTTTACGTCCGGATGAACCTTCTTATGCTTGTTTTATATTCATACCCTTTTTTAAACTGGAAGTATTACCTTCTCCTCCTCTCCATGCATAGTGTCGTAATATTTCAATATGTGATTGGGGATTGCTTAAAAACCTCTCATACTTAATTGAGAACGACTATAACTCATGTATGCCTTATTACCATTTTATACCAAAATTTGCATCTAAAGGTATTTTTAGGCTTCTATAGTACAAGTATAGATCCACTTACACATATCCATACTATATGCACACAGCCTTATACTACACGAAAAGTAAGTGTGTACATGAGAATAATGTAAATAAATATTGACATATACGTATTATAGCTATAGATGTGTTGCAAAATAACAAACTCTATGGACCCTGTTTGGTAGGTCAAACACGAACCCCTTTTTCAAAATATCCACTGTTTGCAAAAGACAATCACACTCTTTGCAATTATACTACTTGTAAAGGATACACACACATCTATATATTAATATTAATGCAAACTCTGTAGACGCCGTTTGGGTTTGGCTCAAATACACTCTTAGCAAGTACTTGGGTAGAGCACACACAAACGTACGCACTCACATACATCTACATATAAATGCTTCCCTCTCATGTGTTTTATTTCGTTTTCGTCAAAACAAAAAACAAAATTACGAGTATAAGGGTTTGATTATATACATGCTATTTTAAGCTATTTATAATGGGTAGCAAAATGAGATGTGCTATATTTTATAGCTATTCCTGTTCTTTATACATGTATTTTATCCATAGGTAGTTAGTAAATGAATGTATTTTGTTAAGAAGCTATTGTTTTAGTCGATAAATAACTTCTAGCTTATGTTAAATAAGATGTTTTGTAACATCCGACTATAAGTAAAGTTTCTTGTATATTGTATTTTATATCTCGAAATCCTATCGTCAATATGACGGCCGTTTTTTTTTGTTTTGCAGATATTAGGTTTGCTGACATTAGCGTCTTCAGAGACTATTCAGGCCCCAGTTTCACGAACATTCTTCAGTGATAACTTAGCTAAGCCTCTTACTTAAAAATATACCAGACTATAACTTTTCATAAATTAGTGTTTATTTTGTAAAAACAAATTGTAAGACGTTTGCTTAATTGTCATTTTAAGAATACATATTGTATTTGATAATAATTGAGGGCGATCTAAATAAAAAAAGTACAAAAATGAGTCATGCAGGAAACACCACATACAGAACAAACAGTCGCCCGAACAGCAACACAAGGAAAAGTCACTGGGGGTTAAACCGGTTTATGGGCGCCAAACCTCACACTTATTCCATCCCCACCCTAAAAGACAAACAGTGTAAATAAACGTATCCCCTCTCCGACTAATCTACAACAACCGCGACGGAAAATACAGTGATAAAGTGCATGTATAACGAAACCATTTAAGTGAACAAACTGTATCCACCTATCGCTAGTGTACTCAATTATTGAGCTGCAAACAGAGTAACTGTAGAAAAGTAATAAAGGGTACGACAAAAACGAAATAGTACAGATATCCGACATTCCCTTCCAATTCTGGATTTAAGAGGTCGCCTTCATAGAGTACTAAACCTTTCTTGTCGGCGTACATGCATCGAGGCCAGCGTGATTGCCAACTGTAAAAGGATTCACAACCAAACATGCAGTATGTTGTAGTACTACAGGATCATATCCATTTTTAATGATTTTTAACATATTTGATGAACAAAGTGAGAAAATGGGTTTGTCCAATAATTTTACGAAGTTTGTAAATCACATCACCATAAAATTTAGGATGTGAAATACCGTGTCGCAGAAGCGCCTTGAGATTATATTGGTACTTGCCAATTAGCGAGAGATTTCGATAGTAAAATTTAGAGAAAGTTTTTCTTAGTTTATGGTATCTATATCCTTGCTTAAGCAGTTTTCCAGTTAAAATGAGATTTCGACTGTTAAAATCGTCAATAGATCAACAAGCTCTAGAAAAATGAATAAGTTGAGATATATAAACCCCGTAAGATGGAGTCCGGGGAACATCCCCGTCAAGATGAGGAAAATGATCAATATTAAAATCAAAATCATCTCTTTTGTCATATATTTTAGAAGAAATCATTCCATTATCAATTTTGAGGCCTAGATCAAGAAACGCTGCACAATTGTCGGACGGGTTAGCTTTATTCAATTTGAGTTCTTTAGGATAAATTGTAGGAAACAGAGCATCAAAGAAAGGGTTAAAAGTTAAAAATATCATCCAAATATCGACAAGTGTCATTGAAGGCTTTTATAACATCTTCTTGTGATTGAGGATTCAAAGGCAACATGAAATCTCTCTCATAGCAGTACAAAAACAAATCTGCGACAAGTGGTGCACAATTCGTACCCATAGGAATACCAATTACCTGACGGTATATAGCATTCCCATAACGTACAAATATGTTATCCAAAAGAAAGGTAAGTGCTTCGCAAACTTCTGAGCAAGTCCAATTGGTGTAATATTTCATTTGCTCGTCAGTAAAGAAAGCTTTTTCAGTATTACATGCCAAGAATGATGTTTTTCCCGGGCAAATACATTCTGGACTAAGTTAGTAAGCTTATCCTTAAAGGCATTTCGAAAGGAATGTTGACCCATTAACCCCAGGCTGTGTATTTTGGGAGCCTACTGTCAGGGGTCTGATACACAAACTGATAAGGCGGGCTACCATCACAGAGGATCAATGTATAATTGCATAACTTTATCACTTATGGCTATGGACCCTGACTGGACAC
Source organism: Azorinus chamasolen (assembly GCA_963576725.1). Classification (NCBI taxonomy): domain Eukaryota; kingdom Metazoa; phylum Mollusca; class Bivalvia; order Cardiida; family Solecurtidae; genus Azorinus; species Azorinus chamasolen. Next base: position 48,039,208 of record OY755249.1, read on the forward strand.
TGCAGGAGCCAGCTGGGTACTGTGTATATAGGGGGGTCACTTATATAAGGAGCTTTGAAATGCCTTTAATTAGAATATGAGGAAGAGTTGTGTACAGAGTAGAAAAATCGTACGTGCTTACAGTGGATACAAGATACCTTTTGTTCTTCAGTTTGTTTAAGACTTCTGAAGAGTTCTTAATAGACCAGAAGAGTTTTATTCCAGAATTTTCATAAGTCTTATCACAGTAGAATTTTACATGTTCCTTTACATTCGTTAAACAAAAAGTCAAAAGTATAGACAATTTAGTAGTTGTACATGAACTAGAATTTGCAATGAAACGTGCTTTATATGTTTTTAAATGTAGTTTTGGTAACCAATATATCGTAGGAAGTTTATGTGGTGTAATTTTAATATTGGTTCCACGTTGTTCACACTTTTTGACATGGTCTGAAACGATGGTCTTTTCGTCAGCAGTAACTGAAATGTATGACTTGGTATTAATTATTCCCTGCTTCAAGACCTCGATATAATCTAATCGTCAAATAATTATCACATTATTCGATGCCTTATCAGCAGGAACAAATACAAAAATTAGATTTTTCCAACTAGAAAGAGCATTAGACTCAACATGTTCTCTTCGACACCATTTAATACTACAATTTTGTAAAGCCTCCGCAAACTGAACTCGACAAGAGTTAAAATCTATCAAGGATGGTATTCTATATTTTGGACTTTTATTCAAAAGAGATCGTAGACGTTTATCTTTAATTATCTCAAAATTACCAGTAATCACATGACCAGCCGGAGAATAGCAAAATTTAGAGGTGGCGCAATCTCAATGTTTCAGGAATATTATCATTAATATTAAGGTCGGCCACAATTTTATTATAGTTGAAAATTGTATTTCTGATGGGTTTGTTATATTTGTAGCAGATGATAGGTGGTTCTGTATTTTTAAAGTATTTAGGAATAGTGTCAGTTACATTTTTGTCTCTAAAAATACTTTGGAGGTCAATAAAATCAATACCTTTATTAATTAAAGGAATTTTAAAGAAGAATCTTTGGTGTTCAGATAATTTGTCAATGTGCGGTCTGAGAACATGTAGAGTAAAGCTTTGTATCAAACTAGCCGTTCCTATGAGAGGGTCTGATCTAAAAATAATTTTATCGGCTTGCTCGTCAATATCTTTTAATGAACATATAGATAAGGAGGAAAGTCTAGAAAGCAAGGCATGTTTACCAGAAGTTCGATGTAAAGTATGTAGATCGAGAAGAGTCAATTTCAAACGAGATTTTCGTTTAATATTACCATTTTTGCGAATGCCATGTGATCGAGATTTGCGTTTTCTTATAGAAAAAAATAAAAAATATCTATATCTGGTTCTTTGGAAATATTTCCAATCTGGTAAATATTATCATTCAGTCCTAAAGGAAAAGGTGTTTGAAATTTTTTGATCCAATTTAATTCAGATATAAATCTAGCTTTCGATTTAAAGCTACTAGTAGCCTCCTTATCATATGTTATATGCTCAACAATTTGTACTAAAACATCTTTAAAAAAATGGCCAGATTTCGGAAAGTGTTGGTATAAAAAATTGTTTAGTTTACGATTTCGACACTGATATGCATGCTCACTAAATCGAGTCTTCAAAGCACGTCCTTTTTGTCCTACGTACTGTATACCGCAACTAGGTGCGTTTCAAGTTAAAACATAACTAACATTAGTAGTAGTACAATCAACGTCTGAGTTTATCTTGGCATTAAATGTTCTACCATTAACTGTAGATTTTATAGTGGAATTACAAGAAATGTTACTACAACATAATTATGCATCTCTTAGCAAAGCACTTTCGGATAATCGGATACACTGTGTGTCGCTTGTATAAGGACTGTTTACGAATAGAAGAAACATTTTGGATAACAGATTTTAAAGGTGAAAGTAAAACTCTTGGTCCATTGAAAAAACATTTATTAATAGAAAGAGATGGTATGTGATAAGATGATGCCGACTGAAGATTAAGTTGTTTTAAACGAACAAAAGGTCGAAGGGAAGAGAAATTAGAAATATTTCTGGGTACTTGTACAGACGACACAGATTGCATATTTATAGCCTTCAGTTCTATTAGAGGTATTTTAACTTTATTCATATTTGAAGGTGATAGAGGGGTACCTGTATTGTGTTCATCAACACGTCAATTACATTAGTGTAGCTACCAAGTGCATCAAATTGTTGGTGAACACAACACCTACCACGAGGTGCATAACATACTTATGATGGTGAAAGAGGCGAATGAGAGTTGTGTATGTTACATGCATATCCTGCAAGAAAATGATAACAACATCGATTACGTGTACGGGGAGACTTTTTACGGCCACCACACACACGGCACAAGCAACACTGTTGGTATAATAAAAGTACAAAAATCAGTCATGCAGGAAACACCACATACAGAACAAACAGTCGCCCGAACAGCAACACAAGGAAACAGCAAATGTACACAACTATAAAAACAACAAGAGACGCACAAAGACAAAACAAACATGCAATAGGGGGAAGATGGAACAGTACTTAAGAATTTGTAGCAGACGTTTAATTAGATATTTCATGCACAAACTGTTATTTTCTGTTGAAAAAATATAAGGATTCTGCTTGGATAAAATTATTTCACTTATCTTCTCTATATGTAAGTGTAATCCCCAAATAAGTTAAGCCTGATATTAAGTATATTGATCGTTCATAATACATTCGGCATGTCTTCCGCGTTGATTCGGGAACCCTCTCGCGTCTTCGGGAAGCATCCGGGAAGCCTTCGGGAAGCATTCGTCATCGCTTCGGCTTTATTCTGGAACCGCTCGAGGTAGTTAGGAGATCCCGAAGCCTTGTAGAATGACCCCGAATCTACACCGAAGCCATCGCGAAGGGTTCCTGAACGTCCCGAAGGGTTGCTAAAAGGTTCCAGAACGTCCCGAAGCCTTCCCGAATAAAAGATTCGGCGTCCAAATTTTAAAACTTTTAAAACTTGGATGCCGAATCTTTTTCGATCCCGATCAGTTCCCGAATCACCCTGAAGGGTTCCCGAAGGGTTCAGGAATGACGCGGAAGGGTTCCCGAACATCCCGAAGGCATGCCGAATCATTCAGAATCTGGGATATCCACATTCGGGAACCCTTCGGGAACTATTCGGCGTCCTAGTGGACGCCTGGTCTTAGGGGGGGGGGGGGGGGGCAAGAAAGCTTTACAAAAAGTATTGTAGCCCTTGTAATGGTGAATAAGTGTGTAAAATTTCATGACATAAGATTGTACATTTAAGAAGTTATCGCCAAGGTTAATATTTTTCACGACGACTTCAGGCGCCGACGGAGTCGACGATAAGGAAGTAAGAGTACTTCAACTTCTTTTTGAAAAAAAAACGAGCTATAACACCGAGGTATTTCACAAAAAAAAGAAACAAACATTGCTTGGAGAATTGTGAGAGTACCGCCTTGGAACGGTCAGTAATAAATGCCACTAATGGTCAAAACAGCAGTGTGATTTATTAGCAACTGTTTAACACACTGTCGGCTATCCATAGAGTGTGTTTATTTACATTATAAAGAAAAGAATTGCTTTGTAGAAACAGTCCTCCACAGGGGAGTACATATTGTATGACAGGGGTCCATATTCTACGGAAGGGGAGTCCATATTCTACGAAGAATATGGACCGGGGAATACAGTTTCTACGTCGAATGTGGACTGGGGAGTACACATTCTACGGGAGTACAAATTCGTCATTGCACTGGCAAGCGCCGGGTGCACGAGATCAATTTAGTTTATTAATTGGGGCCATTACCTCCCCTCCCATCGAATCGATTATTCCAGAGAATCTGGACACTCTTTCTCATCCAATTATTATCGATTTTTTAAAACAATCGACAAAAGATGTGGTTTATTGGGCTGCGAAAGCAGCCCACACTGATACGGCTTTAAATTTTGATGATGCGTTTCTGCGGTCCTGTGTTTCTATAAAAGCCAATCTTTTTAATAAATATTGTTTACTGTGAGACAAGTTTTTACTTATATATATTCATTTATTTTATTTATTTTCATTCATATATTTTTCTCAGCATATTTTTGTCGGGGTTATTTCTTTCTTTTCTGCATGATCCAGTTTCAGTGAAAATGCTAGTGAATTAGGTATAAATCATTAAAATCACATTGCCAAGCATAGCTGTCAGCGTGGTCTAAGGGTTATAACGATGGACTAGGAAACGTGACGTCGTGGGTTCGATCCTCGGTGGAATTATTTTTTTCTTTCATATTTTCTTAGCGCCCTTAGTATACGTACTTTTGGTTTAAAACCATTTTGTACATACAAATATAAGTCCTTTGTTTGCATTTTGGCTTTGTTAAAGTTATTTAGCCGAGACCTTTTACTCGTGGTTTTATTGACCGTTTTGCATATTTCACCATTGTGCATGAATTTGCTTCAACTTAAATGTATAATTATCTTATACTTACCTCTTCTTAATTTTGGGACAATAAAAGTGAAAAAGTTAATGGGCATTGAGTCGACCTATTGGAATAATTTCATGTAGACTGTAAGTATGGGAGTTTGTATGCCTTGTGAACATCACTTAATGTGATAATGGTTTTTACGTCAGTGTGTTTCAGCAAATGAATAACATTGATCTGTGACGTAATGTGTATTAATGGTGTCAAACACAGGTATTATGCATCATGGCTCATTAAAACATTCCCCCGTTTCTGCTACATGTATTAATTCATACATAACAGTCATGTTTTCCCAATATTGCTCCCTCTTTTTCTTCTATCCTGCTTAAATACATGTTACGCAGCCATTTTACGCTTGCGTAAAACCTTGCTTGTAGTAATTGAAATATATTCACTCCACAAAACCTGATGAAAACATTGAGGAAGAAGCTTATATGTTTGGTCCTTTGGCTCTAGATATAGTCCTGTGTGAAACCAGATATTACGCTTGTCAAATGGAAATAATTGCGAAACGATTTCCTTCTTACAGCAAGAGCCAAAATGTACCGAAAACACGGAAAAGGCAAACAAAAGGCCGCATGTCATGATGAATACAACAATATTTGACCCCGCCCCGTTCAAACCAGTAAGTTTCACGGTCCAATATATATTTACAGATGTCCTGGGCAGTCTTGGTTAATGTGACGTGATACCTCACTACTCTGACTTGTGCTAGGTCTGCGATGTTCCATAAAACGAGCTTTCAAGTTTCTTTCCGTCTCTCATATATAATCCACATGGAGTATTATTATGTCCCTCACATTTTATGTGATAAATGGGTCCACAGATGTCTTGTTTCTTAGCTTTATCCTTGGGATGTACTAGGAGTTGTCTTAAAGTGCTTTTGGGTTTGAAACAAACATTGATCTTATGTTTGTGGAAAATACGTTTTAGCGTCTCAGGTTAAACTGCATTTGAAATTGTTTTCTGATATTTGTAGGATAAAAAGTGAATAGTTCACATTACTTACGTTATTTCTATATCGTTTCTACTATTTTTTATGTTCTCATTAATATTCATGAGTATGCAAATAAGGTAATTAAAAAAACAAACTGAGAATAAAAGCACAACGTCCTATCTCCAATTTGGTACCAGTTTTATTGGTTTTGGACAACAACTGGCTGTGATATGGACGATTTTACAGGTACGGACCATCATTACGAAAACCAGGGTGTTGTCATGGAAACGGTGAAAATGGTGCTTAAAATTAATGCTTTGGTCCTCAAATTGGATATATTGTTTCCTTGGGGTTTCGTCATCATGTAAAACTACTTTTGAAGTTATTTTCTGATATTTGTAGGATAAAAAAATGAAAGATTTAGGTTATTTCTATACTTTTTTACTAATTTTAATGTTCTCATTAATATTCATGAGTATGCAAATAAGGTAATTTAAACAACAAGTTAGAAATAAAAGCACAATGTCTTATCTTCCATTTGGTACCAGTTTTATAGTTTCAGGACAAAAACTGGCTGTAATATGGGCGAATTTGTAGGTATTCGGTATCATTATGAAAACTGGGGGGTTGCCATGGAAACGGTTAAAATACACATAGCCTAAAAGAAATTAAGTTTGAGTACATTCGCGATTCTGATTCAGGACACTTTTCTGAACATTTTAGTCCCCATGAAAAAAGTCTAGGGGGTGCACGGTAGGCACTACTGGCTCCCTGAGTAATGGTATTGTTGCCTATGTGACTCATGTTATGAAAGCGTTTCATGTACATTTCTGGTGTGCATCAAGAAATGAATGATGGTAAAAGTGCAACACTACTCTCGGCCCCTAGCAAAGGCTTGAACGATATTAAGTTTTCATAACTAAATGCATTGAAACTGATTATCCCGAAGAACCAGCAAATATAACAACACTGAAAACGACAAACTCGCTACGTCGAGGTCGGCGTCTTGCTGTACGCTTAGAATTTAACTAAAAGTGGCATTATGCTAACTTTAATCGTCATAATATATAATGTGACAGTTATGTTCGCATATTTCTCTACTTACCCTGATACCAGCAAAGAATCTGTCCGATATGTCCGATCTGCCGCCTGGTCGTCCATTAGCAACACAAAAGGCGGTGACACTACAGGACAACTGAAAAACAAGGAACATACATTACACGATCGATATAATACTTAAAAAGGTAAATCTTTAATCCCCCTATGTTCAATCATTACGTTTAATAATTTGTCTGGATAACCATTTCCTCAATAAAACCGTTTTTCTACGCAATTGCAAATATAACAGACTTAGACCAGATGACCACTGCAGGTGTTAACAGTATTAAAATCAAACCAAACCTAACAGTTTCATATGTGTTATAATTCTTGTTTACTTTACTCGGTACGTATTAGATCAGCTTTTACTCGAGCAATGTATACCTGTCATACGTGTCTTTGCACTAATGCAACATCTGGACATTAAACTATTTCTTTATTTGAATTTCGATTATGCACAACTCACATTAGTGCCCATCACAAATCCGTTTTCCAGAAACGTCGCCTCTGATATATGCGCCGAAGTGTTTGTGCTGCTGTCGACGTAGGGTGTGTTGTAATGCGGAAGACCATCCATGTACCAGTGAACCATATACAATAAAACCTTATTGGGATATTCATCAAAGTTACACATGCCTTCACTAGGAGACGTTTGAAAGTCACACTTAAACACAGTCTCGGATTTAAACACGCTGGCGTTTTGATCTGAATCGACTTTCGTTACACTAACACTTGGTTTTGGTGCCTGGTAGTTTGGTGCAGATGCTGCAATACAAATTATTAACGGGTTTTCAACGACCCATTTCATAGTTACACCATATCTTTACTAACAAATGATAAGCATCATGATGTTAATGATTACAAAGTGTTCTCTTATTGAAGATGAAAACGCCATCAAATACCACAAACTATTCCATGCAAACTTTTTATACACGAAATATGACCGATTCATAAAGTGGAAATATATGTTCTATTTAAATTACAGTGACTACTTTTGAGTGACACACTCCATGGCCACTCGAGTGTCACTTACTAATATCCTGCCTGACCTCTGTTCTATTTTTGTGCCTGATTATAGACTCCGGCTGAATTAGTTATAGACGTTGCCTCTTTTTAGCTATCTATAAAACTTATATAACATTTTTTTTAATTATTAATGGAAACATAATTATTAAAAGTACAAGTATGAGTCATGCAGCCACACTTTGTTATAATTAAGGTTTTTGAGTTGAAACGGAATTTGTAGTGTTCGTTATAGTGACTCTGAAATTAAACCAAGATGACTCGCTTATATGCAATCCAAAGACTTGTTTCACTTAAATGTGTTCGTTTTATATGCACTTTACCACTGTATTTGTCACCGCGGTTGTTGTAGATTAGTCGGAGAAGGGATACGTTTTTTACACTGTTGTCGTTTAGGGTGGGGATAAATGTGAGGCTGGGCGCCCAAAACCGCGGTTTAAACCCCAAGTGACTTTAGTCACTGACCGTTTCAAGGCGGCACTTCCAACTTCCCCCATTGTTTGATTTATCTTTTTGTGTATCTTTATGTTTTTGGTAGTTATGTATCTTTGACGTGTTTTCTTGTGTTTCTGTTCGGGCGGCTGTTTGTTCTGTATTAGGTGTTTCCTGCATGACTCATATTTGTACTTACCTTTATTCAAATAAACGTGTACAATATCATTTCACCATGCATTCTTATCAAAACTTTATCTTATTCAAGCTATTTCAACAACACATATATAGGATTATATGTTACTTTTAACTACATGTAACAAAATCTATGTTCTTAGCAATCGAGAAGTTAACGCTGAACATCTCTTCACGATATACCCAGAGTGTGTCTCTATGCAAGCTCTCTCCTAATAATATATTGATCGATAATGAAAACTGTTTTAGAAACAGTGAGTAAGACCCTAGGAAGCATTACCTCCTTGTAATTAAATAAGCACAAAAATGTCTTGAACCTTAACTGTTGAATATGTATAGAAACATAATGGCATCTTGGAATAATAATTAGCATATTTCTATAATAAAATATAAACACATGATATTTTGGCTGAGACAAAAACTGTACAATCGGATCTATATTGTATCATAAGCAATCAGAGCAGACCCTCATCGGCAGGTTCCTTAGGAGTCGTCTCTACTCACGAATGCGTGAAAGGCGTTAATATGAAGCAAATATGAGTGAGATGGCTGTTTGTATAAAGACAGACAGACACATAGACAGACAGACACATATACTTTATTCTTTTCAACGTGTACATACGTAAGTACCTTGTTCCAAAACAATTCAATCATGCCATTTGGGTCACACTACTACTCATCACTCATCTCATCCTCGCCTCATCCATCCACCAACACACATTCTCCCTCTCGCAGTACATGTATATCGCAATTTACCCACTAACTATACATATATTTCAAATAGATAATCAAAATTTCTAACACATCAATGTCATATTTAGGAGCAAAATAGAGCCTAAATGCAATACAAGTATAAATTATCCAAATTATCGATATTTAGAATGAGCTCAGACTCACTGAGCAATTTCTAAAGATTCTTTTTATAAATCAATGGAAAAGTAGAAAGGTCAAGCAGGCAAAGCCACATACAAGATGCAACCACCACTAAAACACAGATAGACAGCATGGCACACATACACACACACACACACACACACAACCACACACCCAAACGCACACTCACACACAAAATGAACACAGAAAACACCAAAAGACGCACAAGAACCAGAGACAAATCTTCCACACATGAACAAAATCACTAGCACAAAGGCAAACAAAAGGAAGGGTGACAAAGAGTGTACCGCCTTGGCATGGTCAGTAGCAAAAACACCACGGGGGTTAAACCGGTTTACGGACGTCCTAACCTCACACGTCTCTCAAAGTCACCCTAGCGTTACAAATAGTGTAAATATCCCCGCTGGACTTACCCACAACATAGACGACGGTGAACACAGGACAACATGTAAAACATAGCATAATAACTGTGACAATCCGTCAAATATGTACTCAATGACTTTGCTGAAGTCGGAGCACCTGCAGGTAAGCCGTTAAGGGCAAAAAGTAATACATGAGTCTGGTAAGCTCATCCTGTATCCAAATTTTAGAGTATACCATCATAGAGTACTACCCTCGGCCTGTCATCACGCAAGCAAAGAGGGAAGCGTAGCTACCGACTGTAAAAGGGTCGATAATCAAACATGCAGTGCGTTGCAATATAATGGGATCATAAACCTTTCTTTTTAAATGTTTTAATGCGTTTAATAAACAAATCATGAAAATGGATATGACCCCGAATTTTCCTAAGTTTGTAGATAACATCCCCATAAAAGTCTGGTTGAGAAATGCCTTGTTGCAGTAACGTCCGTAGATTGCAATTATATTTACTAATGAGTGGTAAATTTCGATAATAAAATTTAGAAAAAGTTTTCCGGAGCTTGTGATATCTGTAACCTTGTTTATCAGTTATAACTAAATTACGTCTGTTAAAAACCTAATAAATTGACAAATATAAACCCCTACAGATGTGGAACGTGGCACATCTCCATCTAGAAAAGGATACTTAACTATTTTAAAATTAAAATCTTCTCTTTTATCGTATATTTTGGACGAAACTTTATCAATTGTAATAGAAAGATTCAAATCTAAAAATGAAGCTATAATTGGAAAAGTAGTAAAGTCAAGCAGGCAAAGCCACATGCAAGACGCAACCACCACCAAAACACCGATAGACAGCATGACACACACACACACACACACACAACCACACACCCAAACGCACACACACACACACACACACACACGAAATGAACACAGAAAACACCAAAAGAGACACAAGAACCAGGGACAAACGTTCCACAACATGAACAAAGCACAAAGACGCAAGGCAAACAAAAGGAAGGGTGACAAAGAGAGTACCGCCTTGGCACGGTCAGCAGCAAAAACACCACTGGGGGTTTAAACCGGTTTACGGACGTCCTAACCTCGCACTTCTCTCAAAGTCACCCTAGCTTTACAAATATTGTAAATAAAGGTATCCCCGCTGGACTTACCCACAACATAGACGACGGTGAACACAGGACAACATGTAAAACATAGCATAATAACTGTGACAATCCGTCAAATATGTACTCAATGACTTTGCTGAAGTCAGAGCACCTGCAGGTAAGCCGTTAAGGGCACGACAGGGAACAAATAATAATACATGAGTCTGGTAAGCTCCTCCTGTATCCAAGTTTAAGAGTATACCATCATAGAGTACTACCCTCGGCCTGTCATCGCGCAAGCAAAGAGGGAAGCGTAGCTACCGACTGTAAAAGGGTCGATAACCAAACATGCAGTGTGTTGCAATATAATAGGATCATAACCTTTCTTTTTAAATGTTTTCATGCGTTTTATAAACAAATCATGAAAATGGATATGACCCCGAATTTTCCTAAGTTTGTAGATAACATCCCCATAAAATTCTGGTTGAGAAATGCCTTGTCGCAGTAACGTCCGTAGATTGCAATTATATTTACTAATGAGAGGTAAATTTCGATAATAAACTTTAGAAAAGGTTTTCCGAAGTTTGTGATATCTGTAACCTTGCTTAAGAAGTTTATCAGTTATAACTAAATTACGTCTGTTAAAATCTTCAAGCAAAGAACAGGCTCGGGCAAACCTAATAAGTTGAGAAATATAAACACCATAAGATGTAAAACGTGGCACATCCCCATCTAGAAAAGGATAATTAACAATTTTAAAATTCTTTAAAATCTTTTATCGTATACTTTGGACGAAACTTTATCATTCGTAATTGAAAGATTCAAATCTAAAAATGAAGCATTAATGTCAGATTGATTAGCTTTGTTTAAAGAAAGTTCTTTTGGGTAGATTGAAGAAACCATAGTATCAAAATAAGGATTATCTAAATTCAAAATATCGTCTAAATACCTTGAAGTTTTATTAAAAGCATTAACAATATCGGTCTGTGTATCAGGTTTTAAGCTAAGCATAAAATCCCTCTCGTAGCAATACAAAAACAAATCTGCAACAAGAGGGGCACAATTTGTACCCATGGGTATACCAACAACTTGACGATATATGGTATCTCCATAACGCACAAACATATTATCTAAAAGAAAGGTAAGATATCTACAAACATCAAGGCAAGTCCACATTGTGTAATGTTCAACTTCTGAATTCGAAAAGAATGAACGTTGAACATTACAAGCAATGAACATTTTGTTTTCTCTGGCAAAGGTTTTTTCTATTAATTTAATAAGTCTATCCTTTATAAGATGGTGAGGTAGAGTAGTATAGAGTGTAGAGAAATCATAAGAGCTCAGTAAAGAAATGTTATACTGTTCATTTTCAAGTTTTGTTAAAACATCATTTGAATTTTTTATGGACCAAAAAACATTAATACCAGAATTTTCATATATTTTATCACAGTAGCGTTTAACATGTTCTTTGATCGTAGTAAGACAGGACGTCAAAAGTATAGATAATTTAGTAGTGGTACACCAGCTAGAGTTGGCAATAAAACGCGACTTATAAGGGTTTTTATGTAGTTTCGGAATCCAGTACAAAGTAGAAAGTTTATGTTGTTTTATGTTAGGACCAGACTTAAAATCATTGCACATTTTTACATGTTCCGAGACTATATCTTTTTCATAATGTCAGATTGATTCGCTTTGTTTACAGACAGTTCTCTTGGGTTAATTGAAGAAATCATAGTTTCAAAATAAGATTATCTAAATTCAAAATATCGTCTAAATACCTTGAAGTTTTATTAAAAGCATTAACAAAATCGGTATGTGTTTCAGGTTTTAAGCTAAGCATAAAATCCCTCTCATAGCAATACAAAAACAAAGCCATATTTACTAATTCCGTCTTAGTTGAGGAACTCATAAATTCGCCAAACGTATCATAACTTGGTTTTAAATAATATGTTTTCTTAGGTATTTCTTTTTACAGTCGCTGTAAGAAGTACAAATACAAACAAAGTGGTACTCGTCTTCCAAATCATACTTTGGTGGTGGTTGCGTCTTGCATGTGGCTTTGCCTGCTTGACTTTACTACTTTTCCATTACTACAAAACAAAGCACACAGTATCTCTCATTTCTGTCTAATCGTGTTCTACCATAACGACCAGATCAATTTTCAATAGGTGGGGCGACAGTCGTAGCAGTCGTATTCTCGTAATAAAACCACTTAAATTCCACGATAGTAAATCTAAATAATTCACAAATACAAAAATGCACTTAAATGCCTAAAGGAATATAACACGCTAGACTTACTAAAATGTCCATACCATTTATGCATGAGACAATCAGATACTCTCTTTTCGAATTCTTTACAAAAATGTTTACTGTTAACATCATACATAATTAAAGCTATATTCCTATAACATATTTTAACTCCTGTTGCCCAATTTCTACGATATTTTTCATTGTCACCATCAATTCATACAGCTGTTTTAAAATATTATTATCAGTATCAAATAGTTTCAACCAATATTTGATTATCCGTACATATCGATTTACAAAAAGAGGATAACGTCCAAATTCTTCGTACACTGCGGTTGACGACGTTGACCTCTTGACAAAGCTCAAAACATTTTCTTACAAAAAATCAAATGTACCCGTTCCAGTAACTTGTTCCTTGAATTGCCCCAGACTTCGCATGCATAAATAAGTATAGAACCGACAAAGGAATAAAAAAGCTGTAACATTGTACTTTTCTTCAGATTATTATCATGTGTATTCATAACTAAAGTATTGAATGTATCAATGCCCTTACCGGCTAAAATTCTTGGTTTAAACACAAGGTACCAGTATTATTAAAGACAGTTCCAAGGTGATTAAATTCATTAACAGTATTCAAAGTAGATAAGGTGTTACCATAATATCAGGTTTCATCTGGTCTTATGGGACCTCTTTTACGGAAAACCATAACTGATTGTACTACAATTAACCTCTAAATCCCATGTGTAGCAGCAAATATTGTTGCAATCTATTTAAGTTTTCCTGAAGTTAGGTAGGTGGTTTTCCAAATATCACAAGGTCATCTGCAAACAGTAAGGCTATTATAAGGAGATCGTCAAATTCTATACCGCTGCTAAATTCATCCAGTCACGATAACTCCATATCCTCTATAAACAATTCAAATATTTTCGGGGACATTATACCCCTTGTAATAAACCTATAATACTATCGAAAAAGTCTCTATCTATCAAACTTCGTAATACAGCTTCTGAGTATTTTACCATTAAATCCTAATATGTAAAGTTAAGCCATATATTATTCTTATTAACATTGTCGAAAGCCCATTTAAAATCAACAAAGGCACAGTACAGGCGCTTGTTTTCGCCCGGATAGCTCTGGACAGTGCTATGAAACAAAAATATGGCATCTACTGTAGCTTTACCAGATCTAAAACCAAACTGAGTCTGATATAACGTTATTTTCTTAGCTGGACAACTTTTCAATGTAATACCTCTGTAATTTATCAAACTTTTCCCGATCACCCTTTTCAAAAGAGGAATAATAATCCCTTCTGTCCACTGATCAAGATACAAACCAGAGTTTAAAATGGCGTTGAATAAATCACACAATTGCTAGTGTATGTAAAAATCAGTATCTTTTTACTTAAACCTACTGCGCCTGACTTATTCTCTGTCCTAAAAGTAGTTGAATTTAGCTACTATGCTCTTGCTCCTTCTCCGATACCTTTCTTACCCGTCCTGTGGACACGTTCGAACTGCATATCAGCCACTACCTTCTGCGCCATCTGCAACTTGGCACCACAACTTGCCGAACCCTGTAGCTAGGTCAGATTCTAACCTCCCATTCTCTAATCAAGCGACTCCAGATTCAATAGTCTTTTGTCCATGCTCTCTACCCTACACTTTATATATGACAGGACAGTTATCACATCACTAAGAGACACCTGCGAACTACCACCATCAGCATGCGCTGCCTGCTGATCACTGCTTCTATTACTTGTCTCAAGGGAGGACACCGCGCATTTGCTTAGATGTCGAACACAGAGCATACAGAATGATTGGGAACACAAGCCCTGTCTAGCGATCACCTGTGCAAAGTAAAGTCAAGCAGGCAAAACCACATACAAGACATCGATAGAAAGCATGTTACACACTCACACACAACCACACACCCAAACACACGCGCACACACACACACACCAACAAACACACAAGCAGCAGAGACAAACATTCCAAACATGAACAAAAGCACACGTACAAGACAAACAAAAGTAAGGGTGACAGAGAGAGTACCGCATTGGCACGGTCAGTAGTAAAATCAAATTGGTCGGTTTACGGACGTCCTAACCTCACACTTATCTCAGTCACCCTAGCCTTACAAATAGTGTAAATAAAGGTATCCACACCGGACTTACCCACAACATAGAAGACGGTAAACACATGCCAAAATGTAAAACATGGCATAACATCTGTGAAAATCCGTCAAATATATACTCAATGACTTTGCTGACTTTACAGAGGACCTGTATCGAAGCCGTCAAGGGCACAGATAGGAAAATGTAATACATGAGCCTGGTAAGCTCATCCCGTTTCTGCGTTTAAGAGTATACCATCATAGAGTACTACCCTCGGTCTGTCATTGCGCAAGAAAAGAGGGAAGCTTAGCTACCGACTGTAAAAGGGTCAAAAACCAAACATGCAGTGCGTGGCAATATAATGGGATCATAATCTTTCCTCTTAAAGAGTTTAATGCGTTTTTTAAACAAATATTGAAATTGGATACGACCCCGAATTTTCCTAAGTTAGTAGATAAAATCACCATAAAATTCTGGTTGTGAAATGCATTGTTGCAGTAACGTCCGTATATTGCAATTCTATTTACTAATGAGTGATAAAATTTGACATTAAAACTTAGAAAAAGTTTTCCGAAGTTTGTTATATCTGTAACCTTGCTTAAGAAGTGTACCAGTTATAACTAAACTACGACTGCTAAACTCTTCTAGCAAAGGACAGACTCGGGTAAACCGAATAAGTTGAGAAATATTAACACAATAAGATGTTGAACGGGGCACATCTCCATCAAGAAAATGATAATTGACAATTTTAAAAATAAAATCTTCCCTTTTATCGTATATTTTGGACGAAACTCGTATATAAAAAAAGCCATAATGTCAGATTGATTCGCTTTGTTTAAAGAGAGTTCTTTTGGGTCAACTGAAGAAATCATAGTTTCAAAATAAGGATTATTCAAATTCAACATATCGTCTAAATACCTTGAAGATTTAATAAAAGCATTAACAATATCAGTCTGTGTATCAGATTCTAAGCTAAGCATAAAACCTCTCTCATAGCAATACAAAAACACATCTGTAACACGAGGGGCACAATTTGAACCAATAGGTAAACCAACAACTTGACGATATATGGTATCCCCATAACGCAAAAATATATTATCTAAAGGAAATTTAAGAGAACCACAAACACGAAGGCAAGTCCACATTGTGTATTGTTCAACTTCTGAATTCGAAAAGAATGAACGTTAAACATTACAAGCAAGGAACATTTTATTTTCTATGGCAAAGTTTCTTTCTATTAATTTGATTAGTTTATCCTTTATAAGATGGTGAGATAGAGTAGTATAAAGTGTAGAGAAATCATAAGAGCTCAGTGAAGACATGTTATACTGTTCATTTTCAAGTTTAGTTAAAACATAATGTGAATTTCTAATGGACTAAAACATTAATACCAGAAATTTCATATATTTTGTCACAGTAACGTTTTACATGGTCTTTGATCGTAGTAAGACAGGACGTCAAAAGTTTAGATATGAGTTGGCAATAAAACGCATCTTACACGGATTTTTATGTAGTTTCGGAATCCAGTACAAAGTAGAAAGTTTATGTTGTTTTATGTTTGGACCCTCCTGGTTATTTCACACTTTTACATGTTCCGATACTTTTTTTTTAGGTGTTTTAACTGTAATATAAGTTTGTGAACCAGTTAGCTCCTTCTTTAAAACATCGACATAATACAATTTGAATATACAGAATATAATTTGAATGACAGTTTTTTCTTCAAATAGCGAAATGTAACTCTAGGTCGAGGTGGTAAAAGCTGGTAATTAGATTTGTAAAAAAGCAATACGCGTATCGATACTATGAGAAATACATTTCTTCCAATTCGAAAAGGCATTAATATCAGCATGTTCTCGTCGACACCACTTGATGCAGAATTCTTGAATAACTTCTGCAACATGAGTTCGACAAGCGTCAAAATCAAGAAGGGAAGGTAATCTATATTTAGGTCCTTTAGTTAGGTGGGTCCTGAGACGTTTATCTTTAATGATATCAAAATTACCAGTAATGACATTACCAGCTGGTTTATAGCAAAAGTTTGAAATTCTACAATCTCAAGAGGGAGGGGTATTTACATCAATGTTTACATGTATGTCATTTTATTGTAGTTAAAATAATATTAATGTAACATGGTGAAAAAGTTGTGACTCGACTGGGACTCGAACCCAGGGCCTCTGGCTTACCATGCCAACACTCTACCGACTGAGCTACCAAGCCACACAGTAAAGCCTATCAACTTATTTCACCATAATCTCTACCCGGCTACACACACCCCCTCTACACAAGAATTCGTCCCGAATTCTTACTCAAAGAACACTCCACGAGTTTCTTATTATTACACATTATCTTCATATATTCTTCATATTATCTTCATATAAATCACCTTATGGGTTATTTACTTTGGGCGCCAAATGTAACATGGTGAAAAAGTTGTGACTCGACTGGGACTCGAACCCAGGGCCTCTGGCTTACCATGCCAACACTCTACCGACTGAGCTAGCAAGCCACACAGTAAAGCCTATCAACTTATTTCACCATAATCTCTACCCGGCTACATTATATTTATAACAGATGATAGGTGGTTCAGAGTTGATGAAATATTCGGGAATAGTAACGATTCTTGTCACGAAATATACTTTGAATATCAATATATTCGATACCTTTATATAGGAATTGAAGTTTAAAATGCCTTTTATGTTCAGATTCTTTATCAATACGAGGACGAAGATAATGCAGTGTGTAACTTTGTTTAAGCGAGGCAGTATTAAATTACGGATCTGTACGCATATAGATTTTATCAGCCTCTTCGTCTATTGATGTCAGACATGAAAAGGGTAAATACGATAGACAAGATAACATAGAATGTTTGCCAGTTTGTTTAAGAATGGTATATAAATCATGAATAGACGTAATTGACGCTTAATATTACCATTTCTTCATCTACCATGTGATCTACTCTTACCTTTTCGAATAGAAAATATAGAGAAAATATCGATGTTATGATCTTTAGAAATATTGCCGCTTTGGTAAATGTAATCATTCAGACCCAAAGGAAAAGGTGTTTGTTATTTCTTTATCCAGTCTAGCTCTGTGATAAAACGAGCTTGGTATTTAAAACTACTTGTAGTATTAGAATCATAATAAATTTGTTCTACTGGTTGAACTGAAACATGTTTGATATAATGTCCTGTATATATTCTGAAAATGGGTGATCCATGGAGAGCAAAAATAGAAATGCAAAAAGAGAAAAGTGCACTCGGTTTTATTGAGTCTGTTCATGAGAAGTAATTAAAAGTGCAAACTACTCACGCCCCTAGCACCGGCCTAAGCAGTATTCAATTTTCAAAACTAATAGCATGTAAACTAATGATCCCGAGGGACCAGAAAATATAACAACAATGAGAATGAAGTACGGGTCGACTTTTTACGACCGCCACACAAGCACCTAACACCTGCTGTTGTGATGTACACATATTCTGAAATGGGTGGCGAAAATGCTGGTAAAGACAATTGCGTACTTTTTTGATCCGGCAGTGGTAACTGTGTTAACGAAACCTAGTTTTTAAAGTATGACCTACATATTGAATGGCACAGCGTGGCGTATTTCATGTTAGAACATATATTATATTAGACGAGTTTCAGTCTAAATCAGAATTAAGCTTCACACTAAACACTCTACCATAAACAAGATATTCAATTGTTGATCTAGTAGAAATAAAATTGCTACAAATACACCTCTTACTATTGCACTTAGTAATTATTGGATATACTCTATGTCTTTTGTTCAAATAATGTGAATATCGATGGATTTTACTATAATGAAGAATAGATTGATTTAAAGGAGAAAGAACGGTGTAGGCCTATTATGAACAATGCTATTAATAGCAGAAGAAGGAACATAAAATGATGAAGCAGAAGTCAATTTTAGAGGTTTTATACAAACTGACGACTGTAGTGATTGGAAATTAGCCAGATTATGAGGAATCTGAACAGAAGACATAGAATGTAAGTTTTTGATTTTAAGTATAGGGAGACTATTCATTATGTTTTAAGTAATTGTAGCAACCTTCGGTAAAAACGACGTATAGGTAGACTACAAATAAGTATAAACATATAACTAAAGAAAAATTGATGCAAAGAATAAAAACATACTAGAGGTTACGACAAAAGAAATAAAGAAGACTAAGGATAAGCAAAAAAACAATGAACGGGTAAAAAGTAGAAAAAACGAGTAAAGTAAAGTATCACTAGAGAAAACACAAAGGGCATTCATGTTAAAAGGGAAATCGAAATAGTCACACAATATGTTTGTTGAGTACCGAAGCCACCATAAAGTGCAAGGTACGGTGTAATGGTATGAGGAAACGTATTAAATGTAGAACAATTCCTGCAAGAGGAAGAAAACAATATTGATTGCATGTACGGGGAAACGTTTCCTAAAGACTACATATTTACATAGTACCAATAAAAATGAGCATGAACCGACCCTCCTTTTTGTCTCTATGCCAAGTGTACACATATTCAAATTTTCCTTACAATATACTGACCAATTTAAGTGATTGGATTTATTGGATCAATGACATCGGACACTCTAGTAATCAGGGTTTAACTTGTTGTTCTTCGGAACATTAGATTTAATGTTAATAGTTTTGAAAACTGAATACTGCTTAAGCCGGTGCTAGAGGGAGTGAGTAGTTTTGTGCATTTAATTACTACTCATGAACATACTCAAAAAAACCGAGCCTGCCATTTTCTTTTTCGCATTGCTACTTTTGCTTTCGAAGAATCACCCACTTTCAGAATATATTTATTTAATATCGGTAACTATGCAATATAATGTACTACGATAACATGGCTGTGATGCGTTCTAGTAGTATAGGGAATGGGGTTTTGGCACACCTCTTTTAATCTGTTTTAGAATTATCTCAGGCTTACTCAATAAAATTAAAATAAACATCTTCACCTTATATTATTCTCATAAGCCCCCAAGAATTTCATCCCAACAGTAAAATATCATCTGTCCAGCCCCCACCCCCTGGGCGGGACTGATCGTACTCTGACAGTAGGCGTTGGTTTTAAGTAATAAAACTATTGTTTTCATTTTGCTGAATCAGAAGGAGACTCATTAGAAGGCGTTAATGAACCACTTACGGGACGTCGCCGCTCTTTATTAATTACCCATAACACATAATTAGCCATTATGAAGGAAGCTGTGGGTAGACTAACTTGAATGATATCTATTAGGGTTATTCTCGATGGATACATAATATTTAATAAATAATAGGGGCTATATTCTCTAATATAAGTGTATACTCAATTCTTTGCGAGTAATTCTTTGAGTAGCTTTGTTTCCACATCTTCATCTTAATGTATAGGAGGGGGTCGTAATCTCTAACATATTTAAAGATCACTGAGAGTTCAATTTTTTGCGAGCTCGGCTAGTGCTTTATTTGCGGCCCTGTTCTAGTAGATTTTTTTCATTTCATCCATATTCTCAGTAGGCTCTTTCCTAACAGGGGCTTTTAGTTTCAGATCTTCAAACTTCTGGGCTTCCTGAATAACTAGGTTGTACTCAACGTCTGATATATCCCAATCCAAGAGTGCCTTGCTGACAATATTGGAGATCGAGTTAATCGTTGTTTGTGCAATTGCCTCGATACGTTGATGTTTACTACACTTAGCAGAGAGGCGACGTCCAACGACCTTACCTATAACAGCGAGACCAGCGCATCCAAGAGATCCAACTCAACGCCTAATGCAACTGGGATAGCCACAATTGATGATAGAAGCCCAACTCCTCCGATGCTCAGACTGGCACCAACACACGTAAAAGCGGCGTCAAATCCTCCTATGAAGTTCACACCCCGCTTATATTTTTTATAGAGACAGGCCCTTTTGTCAGCCTCACGTTTAAAATAGGCCTGTATGCGGGTTATCTCCTGTAGGCGGTAAGCGTGTCCCGAGTCTGGTAGGGCTGGATAAAGGGGTGGACCTAATGCGATGTCTTTATCTTTCATGATTTTCGGAATATTATTATATTTCTAGTTCACTTAGAAGTGCAACTACACATGCAGCGTGGCTCCGGTTTGTTTCTCGCGATTGAAAGTTGATATCACCCTGATCAAGGTATAACGGTGTTTGGTAAGTCTTAAATTACCATTAACTGTGATACCCACAACGACCTTATCTTCTGATAAACCAGTGCGATCGGCTAAAGAGAGAGACATAGCGAATATTTTCCCTTTTGTCATCCGAAACCGCATCCGAAAGTTATTTTATGTCTCCGATATGTTTAATCCGACCCCATTAGGTCTACGTTGCCATCCTCCGATTTTATAAGTATTGGGACAAAATCAGGTAAATGCGACTTTTTTAAGTATTGAGATAAATCAAGTAAATACGAGCTGGATTTCCAGCCCTTAACGCCACCACGACCACCAACGATACTCGTTTTATTTCAAGAACAACAGAAATAGACAAACCGTGGTTGTTTATTTATTACCGAGCTCATCTCTAACAGAGAGTGATAGTTTTGATCGGGAGCCTTGTCGAAGAAGTTTGAACTCGGGGTTAGGGAATGTAAATAATTTGACTTCTCTGAACGACCAGCCACCGACAACAATGGCGCACAAGAGATGTGAATGAGTTAATGGCTCTTTATTACACGGATCGGATGAAACATGTGTCAGGGGGGCATCATTAACAATGCATTCAACCTCTGTAATTGTTGTTCGTAATATCTCTTGGCTGACTAACGTTTTGCCAAGAACTTTCTTCACACAATTCTTGTTAATTCCAATAAGTCTTTCCCACCAGCCGCCATACCAAAGTGCGTGTTATGGGATAAATTTCCAAGCGATTTCACGTAAAATTTACTCCTCTTTCAAAATCTTAGCAGCAGCGATAATGCCAAAGCATTGTCCGACATGGTAATTTTGGGTGTGAATTTCCTACTAAAACCCTACGTGCTGCTAAACGGAACGACGCTGTAGTCATATTTGAAACTATTTCAAGGTGAATAGCTCTCGTATTCTGCAAACTTCCTTCTGCGGTCTTAACACGAAGACCCCCAGTGAAGTCTACCCACGTGACGGTAAATGAAGGAGCATGTTTTAGCCTGTCTCTTGGTAACGGGTGGATATGGAACTTCGTATGGTGGCCCTGAAACTTTCCGGCACGTGACACACGCACGAATGATATTTCGCACATGCTGCCGTATACTCGAGATCCAGAATTTTTGACGTATGAATGTTATTGTGTTTTCGGTGCCAGAATGGAGTTGTGATTTAAGAGCGTATTCCACGATAAATTTTGTAAGTTTTCCCTTGGACGGCAGTAGGTACGGAACTTTTGTACGTTCTAGCAGAGAAGCATTCAATATACGACACTGTTGTCTGGATATCTTGATTCCTGTGTCAACAAGTCAGGACCATTCATCTACAACAGGTTGCTATGGAATTTATTGTATGATAATCCCCGCGAAAGAATGTCTGCTGGAATTTTATCAGTTAGACAATATCTCCACTCGTATGATCCTGTCAGCTCTTGTATTGTTTGCACTCTGTTCAATATGAACACATTTTGTTTCTTCGTTAAAGCAATCGAGTGTAATACAATCTGTCTATCACTACACATGATTACTTTACTACATTCAATGTATGTAGCAATATGCTGGCACAATCTGGTTCCTAACAGAGCAGCACACAATTCCAATTTCGGTATAGTTAGCTGTTTTAAATGTGCTACCTTAGTTTTCCCATTACAAGCATACTTTCCTCTTCGGAAGCTACATATGCACATGCGCCCTATGCCTTTGTACTCGCATCCGTAAATACGTGTAGAGTTACTTCTTGGAAGTAGCATCTGTTGAATTTGATTTTCATCGTGCTCTCAATATTTTGCCTAATGTCACACCAATTTGCGATGATGTCATTTGGAAACAATTCGTCCCACTCTAATTGCCGTTGCCATAACGACGGCATCAGTATCTTACTCCAAACCTTAACAGGACTCAATAATCCCATTGGGTCAAAGACTGAGGACGACTCCTTTAAAATTTCTCTATTTGTCAGTTGACATTGAGTCAGTATGTGCTGGTAATGTTTTTTGTGGTAACAACAGTTCATCCGTTTGGGGATCCCAACGCATTCCAAGTGTTTTCGTCTTTGTCACGTATACACTCGGATTCGAAATGGGCATTTAATGTTTCAATGTTGGAGCTCCAAGATCTCAGGTTGAAAGATGCCTGCTTGAATATATTTCTACTTTTGGTGAAGAAAGCTAGCAACATCGGTCCTTCGGCACACTGGTAAGCACATGGTCAACGTACAGACCACTCTTGATTGAGTTTGTTACCTCGCACTGGCCTCGTCTGATAACCAGAATAATTTTGTGACATCGCGATCGTCCTCGTGTAACTCTACATTTAGAAATGCTTTCTCAATAACTGTGCAAACAACGTAGTTGTGACTTCCAAACTGTAATAGGATCGCGGTTCATGCATTAATGTGTGGTGGTGTGAAAAACAAACAGTCATTCAGGATAGGGGAGTCACGTGAGGCTTTACAGCTGCAGTCATATACAATACGTATAGATGTAGTCACTGAATCCTTTTTTACGGTGTGGTTTGCAGATACCTTTTCCACAAAACCTGGATTTTCTTGTTTCTGTATGATATCGCCGTACGTTTCTAACAGTGCTGGGTCCTTCTTTTGTCTGTTCATTGTATTCATAGCTCTACGGCGAATGATTATCTCATTGGTCGGTAACGGTTCGTGATCTTCCGTGTTGCACATTCAATTACTGTTCATGAACAGACTCCAAAAATGCCGTATCTGCAATTTTCTCTTTTTGTGTTGCATTTTTTGCTCTCGGGGGATCACCTCCTTTCAGAATTTATA
This sequence comes from Azorinus chamasolen, assembly GCA_963576725.1. Taxonomy (NCBI): domain Eukaryota; kingdom Metazoa; phylum Mollusca; class Bivalvia; order Cardiida; family Solecurtidae; genus Azorinus; species Azorinus chamasolen. Next base: position 48,062,990 of record OY755249.1, read on the forward strand.
ATCTTCACAACAGCAGGTGTAAGGTGCTTGTGTGGTGGCCGTAAAACGTCGCCCCGTACTTCATTCCCAGTGTTGTTATACCTTCTGATCCTTCGAGATCATGAATTTCAGTACTTCTTGTTATGAAAATGGAATACCGCTTAAGCCGGTGCTAGGGGGCATGAGCAGTGTTGCACTTTCAATTACTGTTCATGAACAGACTCAATAAAACCGAGTCTGTAATTTTCTCTTTTTGTGTTGCAATGTTTGCTCTCGGGGGATCACCTCCTTCAGAATTTATAATCTTCACAACAGCAGGTGTTAAGTGGTTGTGTGGCGGCCGTTAAACGTCGCCCCGTATTTCATTCTCAGTGTTGTTATACCTTCTGATCTTTCGAGATCATGAATTTCAGTACTTCTTGTTCTGTAAATGGAATACCGCTTGAGCCGGTGCTAGGGAGCGTGAGCAGTGTTGCACGTTCAATTACTGTTCATGAACAGACTCAATAAAACCGAGTCTGCAATTTTCTCTTTTTGTGTTGCAATTATTGCTCTGGGGGATCACCTCCCTTCAGAATTTATAATAATTACAACAGCAGGTGTTAGGTGCTTTTGTGGCGGCCGTAAACCGTCGCCCCGTGCTTCATTCTCAGTGTTGTTATACCTTCTGATCCTTCGAGATCATGAATTTCAGTACTTCTTGTTCTAAAAATGGAATACCGCTTGAACCGGTGCTAGGGAGCGTGAGCAGTGTTGCACGTTCAATTACTGTTCATGAGCAGACTCCAAAAATGCCGTGTCTGCAATTTTCTCTTTTTGTGTTGCATTTTTTGCTCTCTGGGGATCACCTCCTTTCAGAATTTATAATCTTCACAACAGCAGGTGTTAGGTGCTTTTGTGGCGGCCGTAACCGTCACCCCGTACTTCATTCTCAGTGTTGTTATACCTTCTGACCCTTCGAGATCATGAATTTCAGTACTTCTTGTTCTGAAAATTGAATACCGCTTAAGCCGGTGGTAGGGGCGTGAACAGTGTTGCACTTTCAATTCCTGTTCATGAACAGACTCAATAAAACCGAGTCTGCAATTTTCTCTTTTTGTGTTGCAATTTTTGCTCTCGGGGGATCACCTCCATTAAGAATTTATAATCTTCACAACAGCAGGTGTTAAGTGGTTGTGTGGCGGCCGTAAAACGTCGCCCCGTACTTCATTCTCAGTGTTGTCATACCTTCTGATCCTTCGAGATCATGAATTTCAGTACTTCTTGTTCTGAAAATGGAATACCGCTTAAGCCGGTGCTAGGGGGCGTGAGCAGTGTTGCACTTTCAATTACTGTTCATGAACAGACTCAATAAAACCGAGTCTGCAATTTTCTCTTTTTGTGTTGCAATGTTTGCTCTGGGGGGATCCCCTCCCTTCAGAATTTACCACCGATATGGCATGTACTCCTCTCGTGGCCATGTTCAACACAATTAAACATTGCTAAAGGCCTTCAAATATAGATGATGGAAACACAACCTCAGATTGAGAAAGTAACTTAAGTTAAAGATCCCAAGAAGATGACTAAGGGTAAACAATCTCGGCTTTATCCAGAATTAAAAAAACAAGAAGAGCTCCTTAAACAGCTTCAGAGTTTTAAGGAAAAGTACTTAACACTCGCTGAGAACTGTTTAGCATCTACGGAGTAATATTTAACACCTACTTGGCAATGTTTAACGCCTACTGAGCAAAGATTTCAACCTCTGAACAAAACTCTACTCTTAGGTGGGTGTTAATGGGGAGGGTGGGTAATCTTAGGCTTTGTAATTTGGAAGTGGTCAAATACACCAAATACGTCAGAACCTACAACCATTTTAAACAAACAGGTATTAAGAGATCCACATTATATGAGATAATGTCAAATCTAGATGGTACAAAATTTGTTAACGCTATTTCCGTCTAACTGCTGAGAAAATAGCTAGGGAATTTACTGTTTGGACTTGGTTAATAATAAAGTCTCCAACTAAGACAATTTATTTTCATGCATTCAAAAACAACTTGTTGGTACTTTTTGAATATTTGAATGCGGGGAACAAAAGTACTCACATTACACAGACAATATAGCTAAAAAAGCAACCCTCTGAACAGGGTCTTCACTAGTATTTTTATAGGCCTAATCAAAAATCATCTAGCAAAGTTAAGCCTGATAACAACTGTTGAAATATACACCCTATTCTGGGTACACTCAAAAGCCCCTCACTACATAAGCCCTTCGTCTCATATTAGACTCCTAATATGTTTACATGTATTTGGACCTCACTATAAGAAATGTATAATCTTTTCGCTTTATTTTCTGAAAGTGTGTGATCCTTCGAAAACAAAAGTAGTAATGCCAAAAAAACCAAGAAAATTGCAGACTCGGTTATATTGAGTTTGTTCATGAGTAGTAGTTAAGAGTGAAAAACTACCCCCCCCCCCCCCCTTAGCACCGAGGTAAGCAGGATTTAATTGTCAAAACTGCGATTTGTACGTATTTGTGTGCTTGAATCAAGTATCTTTCATACTGTTATATAATAGCATTAATACTTTTGTACATTTGAATGTGAATGTATTATATGTGTGTGTATCTGTTCTCTTCAATTGCTGTGATTCGGTGATTGTAAAGTTCATTCATGCTCAACATCAGTGACTCTGTATTCATTGCTGTAGTGCGTACCTTCAACTCCAAAGTAAGACCGTTTGTGAGTATGATGTCATGTATTGTAATACAGTGACTCCTCGATACAACGGAGGTGTTTGTTTCCAGACATTTTGCTGGTATAATGAGTTTAAATATGAAAGGAACCATATGGCCATTGTTAAACTTATACAAACAGGTGAACGCTTAATGCAGAACACAAGAAGTGCTTTGGAGCTTTTGCCACTTCTTGTGTTCTGCATTAAGCGATCTCCTGTCTTATTGGCACTGTACTTATTTATTCAGTGGTTGTTTCAATGCATACTACCGGTATAACGAGAGTGTCATTGTAACGAATGCCGATATAATGAGGATTCACTGTACTCTTGCATGTCATACTCTTGCATAAATTACGTCGACACGTCTTGTCTTTTTTGGGTTTGATGAGATTTAGTTTTGGTGAGTTTGCGAACGATCGTTCCAAAGCGGTACTCTCTTTATCATCCGTATTTGTGTTTGTTGGTGTTTGAAAGTTTCATCTCGTGTGTGTGTGCGCGTGTGTGTGTGTGCAGTTGTGTATATCACTCTCTCTTTCTATTTTTTATCGGTGTTTTGGTACTGGTTGCGTTTTGTGTGTGGCTTATCCAACTTGACTTTATTACTTTTTTTATTAACGGCGCAGCTATTATAATGTCAGTGTAAACATGCAAGAAACAATTCTATGTGTATGTGTATGTCATACAGGTGAACTTCGATATCTCGAACTACAAATTGTCTTGAGATAACAGTTTTGAAGTTCCGAGTCATCCAAATTGTAATCTTGACTATTTTTATATCCAGAGTTGATGCAAGTCTACCCAATGGAGCTTTCTGCATTACTTTCGGCATGCAGTATGGTCCTACAGGATTGTTCGACATTGCGTTAGGCATACACTAAGCTGCCACACGTGTTTCTAGATTATCGGTGTTCTGGTAATGGTTGTGTCTTGTGTGTGTCTTTTCCAGATTGACTTTACTACGTTTTTATTAACAGCACCGCTATTATGATGTCAGTGTAAATATGTGTATAGTATACATGTGAACTTCTATGTCTCCAGCTACAAATTACCTTGAGATAACAGGTTTGAAGTTCCGAGTTATCCAAATTGTAATCTGGACAATTTCAAATTCAGAGTTTATGCAAGTCTAGATAAATTGAAAGCTCCAGTGGGACTGTCAGCAGTACTTTCCAATGTGCAGGAGTTTTCAGCATTGCTTTAGACCTGCATTTAGCTGCCACATATCTTTCTATATATGCGTAGTAATACATTTTAAAACAATTTCCTATTGCAAATTTAGGAAAGACTGTTCCGTGTTATCCGAGGTCGAAATATTGAGACGTTCAGCTGCATATGTATGATACGATTTGATTGAATCGGTTATTATAGATTTCCTTTATTTTTCTATACAATTTTACGTTACGTTACTGTTTTAGTATCACAGTGCCCGTAATATTGTCGGTGTGGAAAAGGCAAGGAACCGTTTTATGACGCGCATTTCATTTATGCTTCTGGTATTGCTGTGCACTGTCGTGTGTCTTTTCAATTTTTTCTACCTGACCTTTATTCTTTTACACATAGTGACTGTTTAGTGAATGTTATATAAACGTAGCAAAACATATAGGAGACAACAATAGACAACACTAGCACGAGAACAGACCACATTAACATATAGGTGTAAAAGAAATTAAACTTCTTTATCCAAGAGTGCTAACTATAAACATTATAGTAATTACTGCAAAACCATGGCTGCTAGGCAGTTAGCTTGTTACAAATTTTAAACTACTATAGAGCATAGACTTACTGCCTAAGGTGAACAGTAAAGGGTCACCGTGATCTTCTTGATTTCCGTTATGTCAGTTTAACACGGATCGATATCCAATAAACTACCAACAATTGGACTTACAACTTTGACATAATAGTTTGGGATTCAATACGCAACGTTGATGATACGCAGTGCCGATAACACGGATAAAGGTTTGTGATAACTGCATTATTTTTGTTGAATGGTATTGATGCTTATAATGCTGTCATGAATAGAGTTCTTATTTTAAACATTAATTATATTAAATATGTATTTGAACGTACCATACTCTTCTAAATAAGTATAACATATCAAGTCTCAAATTCTGAAATGTTACTTACCGTCTACACCTGATCCTGCAATATAAATATATACAAACAATTTAAAAACAAAACTACTGAGCTTTGTACCCAATGGAATATCCATCTTATATTCAACTTATAATGTACGAATGACGAGAAAAAGAACTGTTTGAGTCATTGGAAAGTTATTTAATCAGTATTCTATGTAATTTATAAATTATGCAATTTTGTGCACATACCCGTATACCAAAGCAATTAAGTGCATATACCAGCGTGAAGACCATTTTACAATTCCAGAGAGGGATGTACGACAACAGTATACTAGGTGAATTATTTAGTTCACTATTTAGTTCACTATTTAGTTCACTATTTAGTTTTCATTACCATCGGAATCTAATCAGGTTATTCTTACACTAGTCATACTCACCAAAACAATACGCTGTGTTCTCTTTTCCAGTTGGTTTCAAAAAGTATAACATGCACGTTCCGCAATTAGCAATCATTATGTCAATGTAATAAAGACAATCAGAAAACATACTAGTTTTTTGACAAGCTGTTCTGGTTACCGGTGTATCAGTAACTGCATGTGCACCTAAACAAACACAAAAAAAAACATATAAAAATTGCAAAATGTTTTCGATGACTTTTGTCCTGAATAAACATTTTACATGTACGAGGGGTGTTTGATAATTCCGTGGCCTGAGGCAGTTTGACCTGAATATTTTAATTTATTTTTCAATCTTACACACTTTGTCCAACGGTGTTGGGGCATTCGGATACCTTCCCTGTAGAAGGTGGCATCTTAGGCCTCCAGAAATGCTTCAGCAGCTTGTTTGACGTCATCATTGGTGTGAAAATGGGGACCGCTGAGTTTCTTTTTCATCTTGGGGAATAGATAATAGTCAGAGGGTGCTAAATCAGGTGAATATGGTGGATTCTTAACTTAATGACAGCTTCCCACGCATTATCTTCTTGATTTTTTCACGAAGCCGCCTCATGAGGTCAGCATAATACCTTCCGGTAATAGTGTGACCTCTTTCAAGATAATCCACAAGCAGCGACCTTTTGCATCCCAGAGAACTATGGCCATCGATGACAGTTGGTGGCCTGCTAGGACGGGGGTCATCTTCAAGACTCTCTATATCGCGTTTAAATTCAGCGGCCCAATTTTCACTATGCTATAACAAGGGGCATGCTCCCATAATGTAGCTACCATGTCCTCATGAATCTCCTTAGGTAATAAGCCTTTTTGGCCAAGGTATTAAATAATCGCGCGATGGCCAACGTTCTCCATTTGCTTAGAAATACCCATACTAAGTAGCTTTGAGAATCAAATTCTGGCAAACCTCAGAGCGAATAAGAAATATCTTTAAACACCGATATTCAGCGGCATTCAAATATTGACATAATGTACAAAAGTAATGGTATGAAATATCTGCCATATTAAATTCAATGTTTGGATCTTTTATAGTACAGAGAACTAGATCTATAAAGGGTTGCTTGTTATTATACCAGCAGACATGCGTACAATGGAAATGACTTAAACAAAAGGCAGATCTACTATTTCAGTCAATATACTTTATGGTTGTGTCTTCTTGTTCGAAGGAGTTTAAATATACTGCAATGAGTTGGAGCCTTGGTCTGTCTGGGTATTTGTTTTTTTTCTCCGTTTATAATGTTTGAATAGAATGAGTGAATGTGAAGTATAGAAGAAACAATTATTGAACATTTCAATGGAAAAGTAGTAAAGTCAAGCAGGCAAAGCCACATACAAGACGCAACAACCACAAAAACACCGATAGACAGCATGACACGCATACACATACACACACAAAACCACCCAAACGCACACTCACATACGAGAATAACACAGAAACACCGAAAGACATACAAGAACCAGAGACAAACATTCCACACATGAACAAAATCACAAGCACAAAGACGCAGGGCAAACAAAAGGAAGGGTGACAAAGAGAGTACCGCCTTGGCACGGTCAGTAGCAAAAACACTACTGGGGGTTTAAACCGGTTTACGGACGTCCTAACCTCACACTTATCCCAAAGCCACCCTAGCTTTACAAATAGTGTAAATAAATGTATCCCCGCTGGATTTACCCACAACATAGACGACGGTGAACACAGGCCAACATGTAAAACATAGCATATTAACTGTGACAATCCGTCAAATATGTACTCAATGACTGTGCGGAAGTCAGAGCAACTGTAGGGAAGCCGTAAAGGGCACGGCAGGGAAATGGTATTACATGAGTACGGTAAGCTCATCCCGTATCCAAGTTTAAGAGTATACGGTGTACAACCATAGAGTACTGTTGTGACCCCACAGGCGTTATCTCAGTTTTCAACATTTGTCAGGATGCTGGACCTGAGGGACATCAACACACAATTCTGCTATATCAAGATCTAGTTTTGATAATAATTGTAGGTTCGCTCTGATATCTTATTTCAGAGATTTAAGGCATAAAATAAAAGACAAAGTTTCAAATATCAGTCATATTTGTTGTTTGTATAATTCTTCAATAATCGTAAATTCTAATTATTACAATTCTATATATAAACAACAATCTCGTTAAAATACAGATCTAGATTCTACTGTATCAATTGTATTTGTCATCTTTTCTATCCCAAACTATTGTGCTGACACCTTAACACATATTAAGAGTTGAAATTACTGTATTGAAGAGTTGACCGAATCTGGTAATATTTACCGGATCTGGTAAAATTACAATTTGACCGGATCTGGTAAATTATTAAAAATGACAATATGTATGATTTTACGCAACAGTTTTCATATGCAATTTAGGAAAAGCTGGTATTTACTCAAAAACACACACTTGGAAGCTGAAATTACGGTATTAAAGTGTTTGGCCAAATCTGGTGATATATACCGGATCTGGTAAAATTACAATTTGACCGGATCTGGTAAAATATTAAAAAAAAATAAAACCCAAGTGGTGTTTTTGCTACTGACCGTGCCAAGGCGGTACTATCTTTGTCACCCTTCCTTTTGTTGGCTTTGCGTCTTTGTGCTTGTGATTTGTTCATGTGTGGAACGATTGTCTCTGGTTCTTGTGTGACTTTTGGTGTTTTCTGTGTTCATTTCGTGTGTGTGTGCGTGCGTTTGGGTGTGTGGTTGTGTGTGTGCGTGCGTTTGGGTGTGTGTGTGTGTGTGTGTGTGTGTGTGTGTGTGTGTGTGTGTGTGTGTGTGTGTGTGTGTGTGTGTGTGTGTGTGTGTGTGTGTGTGTGTGTGTGTGTGTGTGTGTGTGTGTGTGTGTGTGTGTGTGTGTGTGTGTGTGTGTGTGTGTGTGTGTGTGTGTGTGTGTGTGTGTGTGTGTGTGTGTGTGTGTGTGTGTGTGTGTGTGTGTGTGTGTGTGTGTGTGTGTGTGTGTGTGTGTGTGTGTGTGTGTGTGTGTGTGTGTGTGTGTGTGTGTGTGTGTGTGTGTGTGTGTGTGTGTGTGTGTGTGTGTGTGTGTGTGTGTGTGTGTGTGTGTGTGTGTGTGTGTGTGTGTGTGTGTGTGTGTGTGTGTGTGTGTGTGTGTGTGTGTGTGTGTGTGTGTGTGTGTGTGTGTGTGTGTGTGTGTGTGTGTGTGTGTGTGTGTGTGTGTGTGTGTGTGTGTGTGTGTGTGTGTGTGTGTGTGTGTGTGTGTGTGTGTGTGTGTGTGTGTGTGTGTGTGTGTGTGTGTGTGTGTGTGTGTGTGTGTGTGTGTGTGTGTGTGTGTGTGTGTGTGTGTGTGTGTGTGTGTGTGTGTGTGTGTGTGTGTGTGTGTGTGTGTGTGTGTGTGTGTGTGTGTGTGTGTGTGTGTGTGTGTGTGTGTGTGTGTGTGTGTGTGTGTGTGTGTGTGTGTGTGTGTGTGTGTGTGTGTGTGTGTGTGTGTGTGTGTGTGTGTGTGTGTGTGTGTGTGTGTGTGTGTGTGTGTGTGTGTGTGTGTGTGTGTGTGTGTGTGTGTGTGTGTGTGTGTGTGTGTGTGTGTGTGTGTGTGTGTGTGTGTGTGTGTGTGTGTGTGTGTGTGTGTGTGTGTGTGTGTGTGTGTGTGTGTGATGTGATGCTGTCTATCGGTGTTTTGGTGGTGGTTGCTTCTTGCATGTGGCTTTGCCTGCTTCACTTTACTACTGAAAGTATGTTCACCTGCAGTCTAGATTTGCTCTTATTGTTAACAAAATGGAGTGTTTTGGTAGTTTCATCGGATTGGGTAAACTTGCAAGAGTTTGACCGGATCCGGTAAAAGGGCTGATAACTGCTTTAAACGTAGAGTGAGTTTGTGATTCTGGGTAAATTATGACTTGTCACTAGCGATAGGTGATTACAGTATGTTCACTTAAATGTTTTTTGTTATACATGCATTTTACCACTGTATTTGCTGTCGCGGTTGTTGTAGATTAGTCGGAGAGGGGATACGTTTATTTACACTGTTTGTCTTTTAGGATGGGGATGGAATAAGTGTGAGGTTGGGCGCCCATAAACCGGTTTAACCCCCCAGTGACTTTTGTCACTGACCGTTCCAAGGCGGTACTTCCATCTTCCTCCTATTGTATGTTTGTTTTGTCTTTGTGCGTCTCTTGTTGTTTTTTATGCTCCCAAAGCTAGGCTGTGGGGCATATAGTGATCGCACCGTGCGTGTGTGTGTGTGTGTGGGTGTGTGGGTGTGTGTACCTTTTGTCCGGAGTATATTTCCTTTGTCACATCAGCTACGGATACCAAATTTGGTGTGTGAGTTCATCTTGGGATGGAGGAGTGTCGCGTACCATTTTCAGGTCACTGTGACCTTGACCTTGACCTTTGACCTTGATTTTACAAAACGTTTGTCCGAAGCATATCTCCTTTACCTTACCAGGTACAAATTCCAAATTTGGTGTGTGAGTTCATCTTGGGATGGCAGAGTGTCGTGTACCATTTCCAGGTCACTGTGACCTTGACCTTGACCTTTGACCTCGATTTATAAAAAAGCTTATACCTTACCAGCTACAAAAAGCTTGTCCGGAGTATATCTCCTATGCCTTACCAGCTAAGGATTCCAAATTTGGTGTGTGAGTTCATCTTGGGATGGAGGAGTGTCCAGTACCATTTTCAGATCACGGTGACCTTGACTTTGACCTTTGGCTGATTTTACAAAAAGCTTGTCCAGAGCATATCTCCTTTACCTTACCAGCTACAGATTCAAAATTTGGTGTGTGTGAGTTCATCTTGGGATGGCGGTGTGTCTCGTACCATTTCCAGGTCACTGTGACCTTGACCTTGACCTTTGACCTCGATTTAAAAAAAGCTTATACCTTACCAGCTACAAAAAGCTTGTCCGGAGTATATCTCCTATGCCTTACCAGCTAAGGATTCCAAATTTGGTGTGTGAGTTCATCTTGGGATGGAGGAGTGCCGCGTACCATTTTCAGATCACTGTGACCTTGACCTTTACCTTTGACCGATTTTACAAAAAGCTTGACCGGAGCATATCTCCTATACCTTACCAAATACGGATTCAAAATTTGGTGTGCGAGATCACCTTGAGATGGCGGAGTGTCGCGTACCATTTTAAGGTCACCTTGACCTTGACCTTTGACCTCGATTTTACAAAAAGCTTGTCCGGAGCATATCTCCTATACCTTACCAACTAGGGATTCAAAATTTGGAATGTGAGTTCATCCTGGGATGACAGAGTGTAGCGTACCATTTTCAGGTCACTGTGACCTTGAACTTGAACTTGACCTTGACCATGCATTTAAAATTGACTGGAGGTATGTTTTTAACGTTAAGGATCGACATAAGGTCTTTCTTAAACGTTAAGAATCAACTTAACAGTAACAATCAACACAGCATGTTTTTATGTATTGTAATTTGACCCCATGTCTTTTTTTTAAAACGTTAAGAATTTACCCAGGATCTGTTTTTAACGTTGACAATCAACTAAGGGTCCTTTTTAACGTTGAGAATGACCTAGGGTCCTTTTTAACTAAGTTTTGACCCTTGGCTCTTTTCTTAGGTATCATAATCGTCAAAGGTTCTGTTTCTAATGTTAAGAACTGACTCCTGTGTCATTTTAACAGCATCAAAATTTCATGTTACATCTGCATTACATTGTATTGTTTTTTTCGCCAAAATGCATTTCGGTGTCAAACACTTTGGGGGCATTTGTCACCCGTGACGACTCTCTTGTTCTACTTATGTACATTTGCTGTTTCCTTGTGTTGCTGTTCGGGCGAGTGTTTGTTCTGTATGTGGTGTTTCCTGCATGACTCATTTTTGTACATTTGTTATATATTCTTATATCATTTTGGGTAAAATGCCTCAAGGTTCCTATTCATAGTGAGACGGTTCTCATTTGACCGAATCCGGTCGAACCTTTCTGTACGTGAGTAACAGACATACTGACACTCCGTCAATATGGGCCGCCTTTTATACCCTTATTGACGTGACGTCATCAAAACAACAAGCAAAGTGCACGTAGCATTGTCGAAAGAACATCAGCTTTTACATGGAAAATAGAGTGAGTTGAGCTCTTTCAAGTGAGTTATAGATTCTATGTGACTTATATAAACTATAACTATCGAAATCTCAACAAGAAATAGCGAAATGACACAAAAATATGACTTTGTAAAAACCGGAAGTCAAGATCGAAAAGTACGGGAAAGTTTACGAGGAGCGAACGATTCTACGTGACAGTTACCGAAATCTAGGTTGTACAGGACTCGATATCATTTAAAAGGTATAAATTTCGATACGATATGCAGAATAATAAGTAGATTGTGACACGGCACAGCAGTACTACCCTCGGCGTTTCATAGCGCAAGCAAAGAGGGAAGCGTAGCTACCGACTGTAAAAGGGTCCTTAAAATCCTTATTTTGATACTATGATTTCTTCAATTTACCCAAAAGAACTGTCTTTAAACAAAGCGAATCAATCTGACATTATAGCTTCATTTTTAGATTTGAATCTTTCAATTACAAATGATAAAGTTTCGTCCAAAATATACGATAAAAGAGAAGATTTTAATTTTAAAATTGTTAATTATCCCTTTCTAGATGGAGATGTGCCACGTTCTACATATTTTGGGGTTTATATTTCTCAACTTATTAGGTTTGCCGGAGCCTGTTCTTTGCTTGAAGATTTTAACAGACGTAATTTAGTTATAACTGATAAACTTCTTAAGCAAGGTAATAGATATCACAAACTTCAGAAAACTTTTTCTAAATTTTATTATCGAAATTTACCACTCATTAGTAAATATAATTGACATCTACGGACGTTACTGCAACAAGGCATTTCTCAACCAGACTTTATGGGGATGTTATCTACAAACTAAGGAAAAATCGGGGTCATATCCATTTGCATGATTTGTTTATTAAACGCATTAAAACATTTAAAAAGAAAGGTTATGATCCTATTATATTGCAACGCACTGCATGTTTGGTTATCGACACTTTTACAGTCGGTAGCTACGCTTCCCTCTTTGCTTGCGCGATGACAGGCCGAGGGTAGTACTCTATGATGGTATACTCTTAACTTGGATACAGGATGAGAATACCAGACTCATGTATTACTTTTTCCCTGTCGTACCCTTACCAGCTTACCTGCAGGTGCTCAAACATTAGCAAAGCCATTCAGTACATATTTGACGGATTGTCACAGTTATTATGCTATGGTCACAGTTATTATGCTATGTTTTACATGTTGTCCTGTGTTCACCGTCGTCTATGTTGTGGGTAAGTCCAGCGGGGATACCTTTATTTACAATATTTGTAAAGCTATGGTGACTTTGAGAGAAGTTTGAGGTAAGGACGTCCGTAAACCGGTTTAAACCTCCAGTGGTGTTTTTGTTACTGACCATGCCAAGGCGGTACTCTCTTTGTCACCCTTCCTTTTGTTTGCCTTGCGTCTTTGTACTTGCGATTTGTTCATGTGTGGAACGTTTGTCTCTGGTATTTGTGTGTCTTTTGGTGTTTTCTGTGTTCATCTCGTATGCGAGTGTGCGTTTGGGTGTGTGGTTTTGTGTGAGTATGTCTGTCATGCTGTCTACCGGTATTTTGGTGGTGGTTGCGTCTTGTATGTGGGTTTGCCTGCTTGACTTTACTACTTTTCCATTGAAATGTTCAATAATTGTTTCTTCTATACTCCACATTCACTCATTCTTTCCAAACATTATAATTACTTTTCCATTAATGCCAGTCTAGGTATTAACTAATGAAAACACAGTTTACTACTACATACAAGTGAGTCATATGCAAATTACAATGTTACATAGTTCCTGATTGGTGAAAAACTAGAAGAAGAATGAAAATAGACAGCTAGCCGCTGATAAAATCCTTCTGTCTCTGCAGTGTGATTATAACACTTTTTCTACCCGGACATCAAGTGGTATGTTTATAAGTGGTCTGTTTCTACCCCAGGCCACGGACTTATCAATCACCCCTCTTATATGCCTAACATTATATACAATAAAAATTTCGTAACGTTAATAAGGTGCTAATGGCGAAGTTGGTTCAGAAATTACTCTTATAATTATAAATGTCATTGTTCCTTTGAGGCTGAATAATACAACGAGGAGGTAGAATGAAGCAGAATGTATGAATATATCCTAAACGGCTTGTCTTTTCTCTCTAGTTGTTCTATCATTATACTAGAACATATTATTTCACAGTCAACAGTATCTAAATTTCTAACTGAATAGTCGACTCATACAAAGTACTCTATTTTTACCTGTATGCAATAACTACGAACTGTATTATAAGAACCATTAAAAACGGTAGTTAAGGAACACCACTGAATGAAGACACCGTTGAGGAGATTAGAAACCGAGCACTATTAGAGGTTCAAATACATACTGGCAAAACCGTATAATGTGTATTGAAAAAATATATAGGTACTCCTTAACTAGGTGACGGTGGTCTAGTGGTAACGCGCTTGACTATCAGTCCGGTGGTCCGGGGTTCAAATCCCGGTCCCACCCGGGAATTTCAGAGACGCTTTCCGTGTTTCCCGCCCGCACATCCTCTCCTCCCAGGGGTTAAAATGGGCACCTGTGAGAGTCACTCGCCCGTACTGCGACTGTATGATTGCGCCATATGTTAGCAGTGCTCAATATTGTAGGCCAATAACTCAATGACCAGGGCAGTAAATGTACAGTCGACTGAGCGGGAAAGTAGACTATAACTAAGTACTTTACTAAAAAGGATACACATCGATTTTAGCGTGTTAGATGACGACAGCGATAGTGAATTATTGTATCTGAATAAGACTACCGTTGCAGCCATATTGGTATTTGTGATTAACATTACATACTGTCAGAATGATTGACAGAAACTAGGCTTAAAAAGAAGCATGTAATTTGATGACCAGCCGCCTATTTTGTTAGTAGTAATGTCGAATTGCAATCAGCGATTGATAGTTTGGTATGTACACCCTCAGACTGGGAATGGACCACCGGTGATTTCCAAGGAAGCAATGTATAACATATACTAATTTTGTATTTAAACGGTCCTCTGAAACAAAAAAAGACATTCGAAGGATCTCCAAATTCTGCTACACGGTATTTCACATCCTGAATTTTATGGTGATGTGATTTACAAACTTCGTAAAATTATTGGACATACCCATTTTCTCACTTTGTTCATTAAATGTGTTAAACAATTCATTAAAAAGGGATATGATCCTGTAGTACTACAACATACTGCATGCATGGTTGTGAACCCTTTTACAGTTGGCAATCACGCTGGCCTCTTTGCATGTACGCCATCAAGAGAGGTTTAGTACTCTATGAAGGCGACCTCTTAAATAAAGAAATGGAAAGAGAACGTCGGATATCTGTACTATTTCATTTTTGTCGTACCCTTTATTACTTTTCTACAGTTACTCTGTTTGCAGCTCAATCATTGAGTACACTAGCGATATGTGGATACAGTATGTTCAATTAAATGTTTTTTCGTTATACATGCACGTTACCATTGTATTTGCCGTCGCGGTTGCTGTAGATTAGTCGGAGAGGGGATACGTTTATTTACACTGTTTGTCTTTTAGGATGGGGATGGAATAAGTGTGAGGTTGGGCGTCCATAAACCGGTTTAACCCCCCCAGTGACTTTTGTCACTGACCGTTCCAAGGCGGTACTTCCATCTTCCACCTATTGTATGTTTGTTTTGTCTTTGTGCGTCTGTTGTTGTTTTTTCTAGTTACGTACATCTGCTGTTTCCTTGTGTTGCTGTACGGGCGAGTGTTTGTTCTGTATGTGTTGTTTCGTGCATGACTTATTTTTGTACTTTCAGAATATATTTACTTCACAACTGAAGGTGTTAAGTGCTTGTGTGTCGGCCGTAAAAAGTCGCCCCGTACTTCATTCTGTGTTGTATTTTCTGGTCCTTCAGGATCATTAGTTTTGAGGGTATAAGTTTGAAATTTTGAATACTGCTTAAGCCGATACTAGGGTCGTGAGAAGTGTTGCACTTTTCATTGCTACTCATAATCAGACTCAATAAAAACCGAGTTTGAAGTTTTTTCGTTTAGCATTGTTTCTTTTGTTTTCGACCGTTCTCCCACTTTCAGAATATATAACAAGAAACGTGTTTGTTTATTGATTTGAGAAAAAGGGAAACGAATTTATCAGTCTACTTTTGCATTTCTGTTTTCGTTTTCGTGAGTAAGGTTGCACTTTTAATTAATACTCATGAACAGACTCAATGAAACCGAGTCTGCAATTTTCCCTTTTTGTATTTCTACTTTTGCTTTCGAAGGATCATCCATTTTCAGAATATATCTACTTCACAACAGCATGTGTTAAGTGCTTGTGTGATTTCCAAGGAAGCAATGTATAAAATATACTACGTTTGTATTTAAAAGGTCCTCTGAAACAAAAAAAGACATTCAAAGGATCTCCAACTTTCAGAATATATTTACTTCACAACAGAAGGTTTTAAGTGCTTGTGTGTCGGCCGTAACAAGTCGCCCCGTACTTCATTTAAGTGGTGTTATTTTCCGGTCCTTCGGGACCATTAGTTTTGATGTTATTAGTTTTGAAAATTGAATACAGCTTAAGCCGAAGATAGGGGCATGAGTAGTGTTGCACTTTTAATCACTACTCATGAACGGACTCAGTAAAACCAAGTCTGCAATTTTCTCGTTTTACATTTCTACTTTTGCTTTCGAAGGATCACCCATTTACAGAATATTGGTAGGTCATTGGTAAAAACAAACGAAAATATTATAAATTTACACAAAACGGTTTGACGAACATGTGGAACGTCGATCCAACACTGGATGCAATAGGTACACGTTCAGGAGTAGAGTTCAAATTGATAGGGATCAATGTGTGAATGTTGCAAATTCTAGTTAAAGATTTTCGATATGAAAAGCCAGTAAGAGATCGAATCATCCGCAGCAGTAAGAATCGGGAGAAGTCATAAAAGTACAAATATGAGGCATGCAGGAAACACAACATACAGAACAAACAGCTGCCCGAACAGCCACACAAGACAATGTACATAGCTAACACAAACATAAAGAGACGCACAAAGACGAAACAATATACAATAGGGGGAAGATGGAAAAACCGCCTTGGAACGGTCAGTGAAAAATATTTGCTCAGACTTTACACTTAAACACTGGAAACACCAATAGCATATTAAATGTGCCAGACACAGACAAAAAGGATGAACTTCAAAACTCTGAGAAAGCTCCTCGAGAAAGGTATTTCACTTGAGTTGGGACAAAGAGCAGCGCGAAGCTGTTGAGAAAACGAAAAAAGTAACCAAGACAATAGTGCTATGGCACCTACAGGGTGTCCCAAAAAGAAAGGAACACTGGAGCAAATGTGTATTTTTACAAATGTAATAAGACATTTTAAAATGTAAATATTTACTTTGGTAGATATGTCTTTTGTGCATATCTACCAAAGTTTTAAAGATATGGGTATTTTAATGAATGCACCTAAAATCAGTTTTAACATGATATGCGTACATTGCATAGTCCATGCCTATATCAGGTTAAAACATAGAGTTTTGGATGCTTTCGTTTAAATGCTTATATCTTAAAAACCATTGAATACGTTTAGACAAAATTCAGACAATATATGGCAAAATGTCTCTACTAAGCTACATGTATATACATTTAATTTAAGTTAGCAATATTGACAGAAATGGAATAACTTGTATATCTTAATCCCGGGTTCCTTTGTTTCTGGGACACCCTGTACAACAGAAATTAGCCAATAATCGTGTCAATGGACTCATCATCGAAATAATTAGGTTCGGACCTAAAATATTTATCGCCGCACAACAAAATGGTACACACATTGAAAAGGAAGACTTAGTTTTTTTGTGCAATTGAACCAAGTTCCTACTGTACTTGCTTGGCAAAAAGTACTATTGAAAAATATTACAGGCAATCTCTATAAAACCACTATCTATCAGGCACCATCAATATTATAGATAAGTCCTCCTCAAACTTGCAGAAGTATGACCTGAAACAGAATTACGAACCTGGCAAAGAAATATACATGTCAGACTATTTATCTCTTTCGGTGCCAATGCCTGTTGGCACCATTGAAAGGAGTACAGTCCCAGGTCAGGTGCTACCTTTCCGAGGCGGCATCTGACCTGGGACTTCACTGTTTTCTGTATTATTTTAGCCTAAACATTCAGGTCTTTAAAAACAAATGTTTTACTCATATACCTTTATTATTTAGTTTAAAATTATATTTAACATGAAATTATTATTACAGACGACACTTTTGAATTTGGCGCCAAAATAGTTAAGTTATGAGCTCTGAAGAAATATTAGTCAATATGTTGGCATATGTTCTAGTCGAAACTGTTCCAGGAAGTAACCTGAAACGGTTTAGAAAAGACAGAGTGGATAACAATAGTTGAACAATAACGGTCAGAGAAAATAGAGCAAGTTTCAGCAGGATGATTCAATACGGCAATTTTATGGATGGGAGTGCATGCCTAGATAAAATACTGTTCAAAGGTCACAAACACATAATACGAAAGACGCTCAGACAAGAGATATTGAATATAATTAAAGTAATACATACAGGTATAGTGAATTATAAAGCTAGAGCTAGAACAAACCCCAGTTTTGACTAGGATTTGCATAAACCATAGAGCAGAAAGTGTTGAAATGTGCTATGTGCATACAGCATATGAGCAGAAACCCGAAATACATTAATTCAATGCCATGGTCAAAGCTCATTGCAGATTGTTTTTGATATCCTGGAAATGAGTATTGTGAACCTTAAACAGATATATCTCATGGCATGAGATGGTGTTCAGTTTATATCTAAAAGTAGAGATTTAAAAGTAGAAATACAGTCCTTCAGGGAGGGACACGCACACAAGGATATGACCGTAATACATTATCAAGCAGAAAACAAAACCAATGCAAAATAAAACGTGACATAGCTCACAAAAAACAAAACATTTACAATATAAAATATGCAAAGTAGACCACAGGATTAAAGCAGCAGTGCCGTCTATGAACGGTCAGTATCCAAAATGCTTAACATATGTAAGCAAAAATATGGGTTCAAATGCATAATCAGCTCGCTTATTTACTCACAGTCAGGTGGACTTGCAGAAAGAGGTATACCGTCAAAGCACTTCTGAAAACTTAAGACCCATACATGTTTCTAAAGATCTATGGATACACTGTAATTCAGGCGACAGGGTTCATGCCAGCATGGGATGACGACTGAAAAACGCTGCTACAGCACCATGAATCTAAGTTGCGGAATTCCAGAAAGCAAACGGGGCAAAAGAAAGAAAATTTATATGTCGACAGATGCTCATACAAGCAGATGACACTGCTCTTCATCCGTGACAACGTGTGGTGATGAGATGTTAGCATGGTATTATTTTGTCATAACAAAAAATAGTTCTGAGAGAACATGGCACTCAAAACTCGTATGTGGTAGAGCATGACAACGGAAAGATCAACAGACGAAATTATAAACATTTTAATCCAAGGAAAGCAGCAATTTCGAATAATGATTGCGATAATGACTTTGATGATGACAGATACGTGCATGTCATACACGATGACCACAACAGCGATATAGCTGGTGATCAGGAAGCGTCGGTTCAATCCACATCAATTTTGCCTACGCAGAATATGACAAACATGTCCACATCAGACAGAACCCTTTCCATCAAAGTAGAGTTATTTCCAGATATGAAAGTCCTATGTTTCCATTAGTATTGTGACGAGCACTGTGAAAGAGTCAAAATAATACTGTCTCATAGTGTAGAATTTAGTATTCAATGATGATAAGATTTATGATAAATATAGTTTGAGTCATTTTTTTGCTGTTCTATGTTAGATCAGAATTTTCATTCAAGTCATTGCTATTGCTATTGAATTAAACACATTGTAAATTAGTTTTATCTTAAGTAGATTTTAATAACTTGATACATTTCCAAATTTCAAGATTTATCAAACTATAGCAATATACATAGTAAGGGGATTAACTCTGGTCAAACTCAACGTCTGACATTTTGTAATTTATTTGAGTAGTCTCTCTTGAATATTCCTTTTCGTAAAATGATAAAAAACAAATACTATATTTGACAGTATGCTGTATTAGTTTTTGTTCATATTTCTGTCTGAAGGATGCAACGTGTTGCATGGCGACAGTGACACTGCTTTTTTTACTTTCGAATATATCTGGATAAATACTTCCGTTGCTGTCGTCTTGGTGTGTGTGATAAAAACTCCATAATAGAAATATATCAGATATAAAACAATAAATATGTTAAATATTTTACGCATCGTTCGACATTAAAGTTAATGGTTGTGATATATTTTTTCGTTGTGAACTTTTAAGATTCAATCAGAATGATTCCTCGTGCTGCTGCGTTTTGTTCCTTTACCTGAGTAGACAATCTTATATACCCATGTCTAAAGATATCGGTATTTAGACAAATTGTTTGAGAAAAACTCAATAATTGTCTTTATCTCCTTTCCATTTTCCTGATAAAGGGATTCATACAACAGTACAACGAAGTAGACAGTAAGAAAACTTACCATTTAGCCATATTGGAAACTTTGTGCCACACGTGTATATTTGGTCTGGAGCATAGTCTGGCATTAATTTGTCCATACTGACCTTATACCAGCCAGATCTCAGAAATCGATCATTTATTTTGGGTTCGTACAATGCGTCTATGACACTGTAATCATGTCGGAGTTCTTCAAATGGGACGTTGAAAAATGATGTGCTGTTACATGGGCTAACCAGGTCTGAAACGATAAGTGATATCATAAAGGGCACAAACAAGGTTTTACGCAAGCGGAAAATGACTGCATGAAACAAGTTTCAGCAGGATATAAGATAAAACTATTATTTAGTAATATATGGGAAATTTTAAAATAATTGCAGAATGAGGAAAATGCTTAATTCAGATATCATTTTGCTGAAGACGGTATTATAGGATCTGCCCTGTTTACTAATGGAATTTGATAGATATGTTTCTTAAGGTACCACAATAGGCAGGAGCCACGAATTTTTGTCTTTCATATTTGCATTAATTAATAGCCACTAATCTCTTCTGTCTATTGCATTAACGAAATACCTCTAAATATACTACAAAAGCCGTGAACACCAGATTTGTTTTGTTACCATCGAGTTATTTTCTCTGGCTTGACCAGTCAGCCATTTATGGGGGATGGGCTTATCGGGGACACCAATGGGGAAACTAGTGCATGCGCGCTGATAATCGTGTGATAGAACAACAGACTACCATAATCAAAATGTATTGATGTTATGTAAGCTCTTATTTCTATTCTTGGAATGGAAAATAATAATTGAAGACAGGTTTTTGCTTGTCAACCGTCATCTTTAATGCATATGTGAATTATGTTGTATCGAAGCTGAAAAAAACAATAAAATTGATGATTATTAGTTTGCCAAACTATACAGTCGTCATTAAATCTTTACTTCACGAATATTCATGTAATTAAAAAATAATATTAACACAAATTCGTTTGCCATAGTCAAAATTGTCAAGTCATATAACACTATTCCATTACCAAACAGAAAATGCCAAGCCGTGGTAGGAACCGTGTGATCCGGGTCAACTCTGTTTGCAAATGCGTTAAAGGGGATATCTATGGAAAACGGATGAACCATAGCTCTGTTAAATCACAGTGATCTACTGTAATTGTTACACTCTTCCAAGAGTCGAATTTCGATAATAATAATAACAACAACAATAATGATAATGATAATAATAATATTAATGACAATTAAAACAGCAGACGACTTATAAAAGTACAAAAATGAGTTATCCAGGAAACACCACATACACAATAAACAGCCGCCCGAACAGCAACACAGCAAATATACACAACTATAAAAACATCACAACTATAAAAACATGAAGTAGCTGACAAATTAAATTGCCATTGCAGCAACTGGCAGTAGTATAAGATGGCTCAAAATAACCCGGTCATATTTCGGAGCAGGATTCAATATGAGAGCAGAAAGTGTCGTAGCCTACCCGTATATAGTGCAGCCGGTGGGATATGTTGTAGGAACAGTATACGGGATACGCTCTTTTGCTATTCTTTGGTTTGTCTTTTCAGGTTCCCATTATAGGACATTTCACTCTGTAATTAAATTTTGGATATATCCTATTACCACTCCGTTAAAATACGGATTATCCTTTGTGTACTCCCTCATTGCCATAGCGGCTTGAATAGTGTTTGACTGGACGGGTTGCATATTGCGCCTATATAACAGTTGTTTATTTGTATTGCTTAGTTTATATGCATGAACTTCAAATTGATGTATTCTGTTATCCAATTTTCTAGCAATAGTTTTTGTGTAGTGTTGAATGCCAAAAAATGTCCCCAAATATGTTGGTCTGGGTCAAAACTGTGTGACGTACTGGCACTGTGCATAGCTTGTTACATTCAAATTTTGTTTTTATGATCTGTGTGCATTGACACAATATAATAGAGCATAATGTGAGACAGATAAACTAACAGAAAGGATGAAGTTGGTTTTGCCTGCTTGACTTTACTACTTTTCCAATTACCTATGTTCTAAATAAATTTTATTTTAAATGTTCTATAATTACACGTTGAATATACCATGTTTTATATAAAAAATGTATCTACGTGAAGCGCTTTTGAACGCACATATACTGTGTGACAGGAGCGATAAATGTGGTTTACGGACGTTACTGCATCAAGGCATTTCTCAACCAGACTTTTATGGGGATCTTATCTACAAACGTAGGAAAATTCGGGGTCATATCTATTTTTATGATTTGTTTAATAAACGCATTAAAACATTTAAAAAGAAGTGTTATGATCATATTATATTGCAATGCACTGCATGTTTGGTTATCGACACTTTTACAGTCGGTAGCTACGCTTCCCTCTTTGCTTGCGCGATGACAGGCCGAGGGTAGTACTCTATGATGGTATACTCTTAAACTTGGATACAGGATGAGCTTACCAGACTCATGTATTACTTTTTCCCTGTTGTGCCCTTAACGGCTTACCTGCAGGTGCTCTGACTTCAGCAAAGTCATTGAGTACATATTTGACGGATTGTCACAGTTATTATACTATGTTCTACATGTTGTCCTGTGTTCATCGTCGCCTGTGTTGTGGGTAAATCCAGCGGGAATACCTTTATTTACACTATTTGTAAAGCTAGGAAAGACTTTGAAATAACTGTGAGGTTACATGTAGGACGTCCGTAAACCGGTTTAAACCCCCAGTGGTGTTTTTGCTACTGACCGTGCCAAGGAGGTACTCTCTTTGTTACCCTTCCTTTTGTTTGCCTTGCGTCTTTTTGCTTGTGATTTTGTTCATGTGTGGAATTTTTGTCTCTGGTTCTTGTGTGTCTTATGATGTGTTCTGTGTTAATATCGTGTGTGAGTGTGCGTTTGGGTGTGTTTGTTTGTGTGTCGTGTTGTCTATCGGTGTTTTGGTGGTGGTTGCGTCTTGAATGTGGCTTTGCCTGCTTGACTTTACTACTTTTCCATTAATAATAATAATAATAACAATAATAATAATATAGTTCTCGGCTTAGCTCTGCGACTGGTCGACGGAAACGGCCGATATCAATAAGAGGATTAAGTCGAACTCGAGTAGATTGTTTCGAGGAAAAAGGGCTTATCGATTTTCGCGAAGTTTATTCAACGCGTTAAATTTTACCTTCGAAAAACGCCGATATTTGAATGTAGTTCGTTATTGCAACTTACGCAGGGTAATCGGACAAGTATTTAGCTTCAACCAAAGCAATGATCTGATAAGTAACGCTTTTACTCCGGTATTTAACTTATCAGTGTTGTTATGCCTTCTGATCCTTCGAGATCATGAATTTCAGTACTTATTGTTCTGAAAATTGAATACCGCTTAAGCCGGTGCTAGGGGGCGTGAGCAGTGTTGCACTTTCAATTACTGTTCATGAACAGACTCAATAAAACCGAGTCTGCAATTTTCTCTTTTTGTGTTGCAATTTTTGCTCTCGGGGGATCACCCCCTTTCAGAATTTAAGTGTTACTATGCGACAAAGGTGACAACCAGAATTGTGTATTGATGAAAATAAACGTTACATGCTTGCATTGCAAACAACCACGAGAGATAGAATGAATAGACAATATCGGGCACTTGCTGTGTATACCTGGATGCGAGATAGATATATGTCGTTAAAGGCCGTGCGGTTAGATTTATCTTCGCTTCACTATAGAAATATTTAACACTTTTCATCGCTGAATTATGAGTTAAAATTAAGAATACGGGAACACTTTATTGACTAACCAGACTGGTAAGGAATTACATATATGCTAGCTTGCATATTTGAAGGATTTCATTGCTCCCTGCGTGCATGACTAGTTGACAGTTAATATAAACTTGCTTTAAAATCTCTACTTAACTTGTGAATCGGACTAAAGAATAATAATTCAAACAATGAAAAATATTAAGTGTTCTATATGTCGCGAACTATGCTGATCACTATCGAATCTGCGCAAGAACAAAGGTATGGGAATATAGTCATATACATATACTTCTGGCTTATATCAATTGTAGATCTTTATTTCTCAGGGTGAAGAATTATCAAATGGCTGTAATGACACCGAATCACAAAACGCCAAAAGATGTCGGATGACGAGAAACAAAGGAACGCCGATTATACTGCCTATTAAATCTTATTTAACTATATATTCACTCCTAATTACGCTGGTGTTTTCTTTTCGTCAAATATATCATACGTGTTGTTGATATTATTGTTTTTGTTCACACTGAAGTTCGTTACCTAGTAAATGATACTCTATAAATTGGTACTCTTTTCAAGAAGGGATTCTTATCAATACAATCTTCATCAACAAGATTTAGATCACAACCAATGTTCTCAAACCAATACAGACGAAGACAAAGGAACAAGGTAAACTGTTTTTTGTTCATCAGTTTAGTATGCAGTTAAGCGCGCGGCTTTTATACATTTATTTATTTATTTCAGTGCTTCCTTTTTGTAAACCAACACAAGAGTTGAAATGCGGGAAATGCGGGATGACGCAGACAGAGTACGAGTTACACAAGCACTTGATCGTCAGAGAGCATGTGCAAGGAGGCGGTGTGAGAAATACATACAATTTTCCAGACCGTCCAACAATTAATCGTACAAATTCAATTTATTTTCGGTCAAAATAACGATGCATTTTAAATAAATCTGTCCTTTGGAATAATTTTGCAGAATGTCGAAAATTGGAGGTACATATATTTCGCATCGTACTATACAGGTGGGTTATTTCATAAGCAAGAGAAAGGATGTAAATAGGTGGCGTTTGCGTGAAGTCGAACTTGACTTAGTGTAAAGTCCTTGCGTGGCTGCCGTGAAAAGTCGCCCCGTACCTCATTCTCAGTGTTGTTATATTTTCTGGTCCTGCGGGATAATTAGTTTTGATGGTATAACACTATCGAAACCTGCAGTTTACCTTTCGCTTGGAATGAAACTAAAATATCTATAGGGCCCTATGTTTAAAACAGAGTCCCTGGATGAAGCCTTACAATCGTATGAATACAGAACTGAGAAAAAATCTACCAAAGACTTTGAAAAAACCTATACAAATTAATGAACAACAGCGTCTTTGGGAAAACAATGGAAAACCTTAGAAGTCGACTGAATATAAAATTGGTGAGGAGCTCTGAGAAAAATAAACTTCGGAAACTGATAGCTAGCCAATTATTTTCAAGGGCTAATATATTCGATGATGTTCTTGTAGTTATTCCGACCCATCAGAGCAGCCTAGTTCTAAACCGCATGGTTTTTGTGGACATAAGCAATCTTGATTTATCAAAGACCCTCATATACGACTTTTATTATAACCAGCTGAAGAAGCAGTATGGGATGATGCCAGTTACTAAGACAGCCTGCTACTAATCATCGAAACGGAAGGTGTGTACAAAGATATCGCTCAGAAAGCCGACTTATATGCGATACATCAGATTACCCATCGGACAACCCGCTCTATAGCACAATAAATAAACAGGTCCTGAGGAAGATGAAGGATGAGTGTGCCGGGCGTCCCATTCGAAGAATACGTTGGCCTGAGGCCTAAGATGTATAGTATTCTCGAAACCTCTGGTACAAACATAAAAAGGCTAAAGGAGTTAAAAAATAGTTGTAAAAATCATCAAATACGAGCAATATAAAGAATCTCTTACTGAAAATCGAATCTTCCGTCATGGTATGAATTTACTTAGGTCGGATAAACATGATATATATTGGCAACATGAGAATAAGATCTCCATATCCTCATTCGACTCAAAACGTTAGATTGCAAATGATGGTATGGATACATTAGCCTACGGCCATCATCGGATACCCCTAACGTCTCAGTAGGGATCCCCAATCAGGTTGCTGTTATGTGTCGGGCGGTGCTATAAGCAGTTCTTCACGGGCAATACGGGTTCGCCGGGTTGTATAACCAAGCGTTATATCTACGTTTACGACTGCCCTCCAACTCTCCAGGCTCGTAGGGGTACCAACTCCAATATCTGAAGGGATTTTCGTCTCTTAGATACCAACCTTACGTCCGGGAATATAAGCTGAAGGACCTGGTTTAACAATTTTCTGTTTGATTGCTTATGACGGTCGTTTACCTGTGAGCCTGGTCTCTCCGTTGTTTAAAGCAGGAACGACGGTATGTCATCCTTAGAATCCACTTAGGTCGGATAAACGTGATATATATTGGCAACATGAGAATTAGGTCTCCATATCCTCATTCGACTCAAAACGTTAGATTGCAAATGATGGTATGAATACATTAGCCTACGGCCACCATCGGATACCCCTAACGTCTCAGTAGGGATCCCCAATCAGGTTGCTGTTATGTGTCGGGCGGTGCTATAAGCAGTTCTTCACGGGTAATACGGGTTCGCCGGGTTGTATAACCAAGCGTGATATCTTCGTCTACGACTGCCCTCCAACTCTCCAGGCTCGTAGAGGTACCGAACTCCAATATCTGAAGGGATTTTCGTCTCTTAGATACCAACCTTACGTCCGGGAATATAAGCTGAAGGACCTGGTTTAACAATTTTCTGCTTGATTGCTTGTGACGGTCGTTTACCTGTGAGTCTGATCTCTCCGTTGTTTAAATCAGGAACGACGGCATGTAATCCTTAGAATCCACTCAGAAGACCGCTCACTTGAGGGTAGACACATTTCCTGAGCTTATTGGTACCCAAAACAAACGCTCCGCTAAAGTTATATTAAACGCTTAACAATTCCCTGATAACGAAGGATATTCACTCGACCACGCATCACTTTAACTTTATGCTCTCCAAGCAGTTGACTGACCGCACCCATAAACTCTCGCCCGGTATCTACTTGAAGAAGTTTTGGCCAACAGAGCGGACCGCGCCTGTAAATACGTTTGAGGGCTGCAATCACCTCTGTATCTTCTTTTGTCATTAGGGCTTCGGCGGCTTTATAGCGGCTTGTCATGTTAATAACGATGAGAGCGTATTTAAAAGTCTTCTTACGTACTCGATCATGAGGCAAAATCAGGAGATCAGCCTGGTGGATATTATTCGCGACTGAAACGTTGAATCTGGGTCGTTGGATATGTTTGGGAACGGGAAGAGTGATACGTTTCATAGACGCCACCCCCTCAATAGCCTCACGGACTGTAGTGGATTCTTGCGAGCTTTTTCTCCATATTATATTAATATAACTCCTAATGTTAAGTAGTGTTTATGAAACTTGCTATAGAACATAAACATCTACCTCATTTGGTATAGTATTTGTGTTATACTCGGGCTCGGGGGTAATAACATAACCAGTTCATCTTCAGCCGCGAACTTTGGATCACCTCCTTTCAGAATTTATAATCTTCACAACAGCAGGTGTTAAGTGCTTGTGTGGCGGCCGTAAAACGTCGCCCCGTACTTCATTCTCAGTGTTGTTATACCTTCTGGTCCTTAGAGATCATGAATTTCAGTACTTCTTGTTCTGAAAATTGAATACCACTTAAGCCGGTGCTAGGGGGCGTGAGCAGTGTTGCACTTTCAATTACTGTTCATGAACAGACTCAATAAAACCGAGTCTGCAATTTTCTCTTTTTGTGTTGCAATTTATGCTCTCGTTGGATCACCTCCTTTCAGAATTTGTATAGAAGCTTCTTATCATCTGGCCACGCCATTGTTAATTCTACCAGGCCTTAAGATGGTAATGAAAGCAATCGCAACGGGACGTTATCTTTATTTGATACATATCTTACCCTTACAAGATAAGACAACATTTCCAGCGGTCCATCATCATCGTTGAACTTCCCCATATATACATGTGGAAAACAAATTATATGCCCTGGCGGGATTTAAACCCGCACCGGAAAGTTTTGCAAAATCCTCTGTGTACACTTGAGTCCAGCGGAATTAGATAGAGAAGAATGTTATTTTATTCATTCTTTTTTACTCTGGATCCACCTAGCAGGCCGAGATCTAGATTACCCTTTCTGAAATAGCATCCAGATCTACAATCGGAGGAGCAGACCCTAATTTTAAGTATACTCTTCCGGGCAAAATATCGACATGTAGAAGAATGCTTTAGAGGTTTGTCCTGCACATAATGCTAGTCTGTTTCTTGTGTGTACACACTTATCGGTGGTTTAAACTTTATACCGTCTGATCCTTCGAGATCATGAATTTCAGTACTTCTTGTTCTGAAAATTGAATACCGCTTAAGCCGGTGCTAGGGGGCGTAAGCAGTGTTGCACTTTCATTTACTGCTCATGAACAGACTCAATAAAACCGAGTCTGCAATTTTCTCTTTTTGTGTTGCAAATGTTGCTTTCGGGGGATCACCTCCCTTCAGAATGAAATATATGTTGTGCAATCCCAATATCTATTTTTAGTCAGTCAAGCAGACGATAACTCTTAAATATGTATAGCCTTGTGTAAACCTCTTGTAAACAGTTGAGATCCATATATGGTGTGATTTACTCCACATCTTATAAAATCTAAATTATTTATCACATTAAACACAAGTTTAGGAAGAAATAGAATAAACACATACTTTAAGGAGACGATTTAATCGCTAACTGAGTATTACTATCTCTTTCACATGTAATAGGAGTTTATTGATTAACCGTCGTCTGCTGTCAGAAATGATCAGTCCCACTTCAGGGGTGGGGAGGGACTGATGATACTATAAGGTGAATATGATTTTTATTCTATTATGTAAGCCTTAGGTCATTCTAAAACAGGTTGAAAGGGGTGTGCCAGAACCCCCATTCTCTATACTACTCAGTTAATGTCGATTGGTTCAAGTGCACTATCGGAACAGAAACCATGGCAAAATATTATAAAGGCCAGCATGTGGCTTGTGTAAAAGGTGTAAAAAGTGATAATTTGTCTCACTTGACTTATGGCAATATTTAAACATTCTCTTCGATTGCTTGTTTTGAATATTTATATCTATGAAAAAATAGTAAATCCAGCAGGAAGACACACACACAAGCACACATACACCAAACCACACTAAAACGCGTGCGCGAACACACACGAGAGAGAGATGCAAATTTCAAAACATCAACAAACGTGCAAATACTAGAAACAAGAGGGCCAAGATGGCCCTTAATCGCTCACCTGATTACCATAGATTTACGATTTTTGCTGGGTAGCCCATGGGTAGTGTCAATATTGCCCTTAGGGACAATATTTGAACAGGGTTGATAGTGGATTATTAGCAGTGGTTTTCAAAGATTTAGTATATTGATTTTATCAAGATAATGATTCTGACCGATGAAGATTGGGCTAAAAATGTGCCCTCTAGAGTATTTTTTCTAAGATTTGACCTAGTGACCCACTTTTTATTCCCAACCCACCCATGATTACACTCAATCTTGATATCACCAAGACAAACACTCTGAGCAAGTTTGATGACGATTTGGCTAAAATGTGGCCGCTTGAGTGTAAACTAGATTTTTCTAAGATATCATACAGTGACCTACTTTTTAACCACACGTAACCTACTTTCAAACTTATCCAAGATTTTATTAGGACTATCATTCTGACCGAATTTCATGAAGATTTTGCTATAAATGTGACCTCTAGAGTGTTCACTACTATTTGACCTAATGACCTAGTTTTTAACCCCATATAACCCACTTTCAACCTCGTTTGAGATTTTATCAAGACAATCATTATGACTAAGTTTAATGAAGATTGGACAAAAAATGTGCCCACTAGAGTGTTCACAAGGTGTTTCTTCTGTTTGACCTGGTGACCTAGTTTTTAATCCTTCTTGCCCACTTTCAAACCCGTCCGAGATTGTATCAAGACATTCATTCTGACCAAGTTTCATGAAAATTGGACTAAAATTGTGACCACTAGATGGTTCACAAGGTTTTTCTACTGTTTGACCTAGATACCTAGTTTTTAACCCCACTTAAGTCACTTTCGAACTTGTCCGAAATCTTATCAAGACATTCATTCTGACCAAGTTTCATGAAGATTGGATTAAAATTGTGACCACTAGAGTGTTCACAAGGTTTTTCTACTGTTTGACCTAGTGATCTAGTTTTTAACCCCACATAACTCACTTTTCAAACTCCTTTAAGATTTCATAAGGACAATCATTCTGACCAAGTTTCATGAAAATAGGGCTAAAAATGTGACCTCTAGAGGGTTCACAAGGTTTTCCTACTATTTGACCTAGTGACCTAGTTTCTAATCCAACTTGATCCACTTTTCAAATCGTCCGAGATTTCATCAAGACATTCATTCTGACCAAGTTTCATGAAGATTGGACTACAATTGTAACCACTAGAGTGTTCACAAGCAAATTGTTGACGACGGACGACGAACATTCAAGTCTCCCAAAAGCTCACCTTGAGCTTTGCTCAGGTGAGCTAAAAAGCATAAGACAAACACAAAAGTAAGGGTGACAAAGAGAGTACCTTACCTCACTTGTCCCAGAATTCACCCTAGTTGAACTAACAGTGTAAATAAAGGTATTCCTGCCAGAGAATCCCACAACATAGAAGACGGTCAACACAAGACAATATGTAAAACATGAATGTCGTCAACTATGTACTGAATGATTTTGCTAAAGTCAGAGCATCCTAATGGAAGTCATTAAGGGCGCATAAACAATGTACGAATACTATGTCGATAACACTTTTGTTTCATTGGATTTTTATGGCGAAGGCTATCTTTATTATGCCTTCATTGGAGACCGTAATCCTTTATAGGATGGATTATTTTATTTATATTGTTTTGTGTTTCGGTTTTCGACTTTCTGTCGGCCGGAATTGGGCATTGAATGACTATGTGATAATTAATTACTCGGAAATCAACATGAAGATCTAATTACAGCTGATATCTCGAACTTCAAGGGACCATACAAATTACTTCGAGATAAAATAGATTTAATCATCCGATTTCTTATCTGAGCAATGTCTTAAGTTCACAGCTTAATGCAGGTCTACCGTAATGCAAATAGCTCCGGTAGGAAGTTTTAATATTACTTTCTACCTGCCTTAAACTGTCACATGTGTTTCTAAATATGAGTAGTTTTGATACATTTTAGATAAATTCTGTATTGTACATTTTGGAAGGACCGGAAGTTTATTTCAAGTACAAAATGTATTCCCGAAGTTCATCGACGTTCAACTGTATAATACAAGTTTTTGTTGTATTTGTGAGATTAACTAATGTGCAGATCAACAGATAAGCTTCGTTTTTATCGTTTTAACTATTAGTTGGCAGAAAAAACGAATTGATTTCAAATTTTTATCGTTCAAAAAAACGAAAACCCAAAAAGGAAAATGAATCCTGCTCGGAGATGCCGTCGTTTTCGTTAGGTTTGTTTCTCGTATGTTTACTATCGCACCGGTAGCAAAGGGGGTTACTGCGCACTCACAAACTGCAACTCATACCATTATCGCAATGTTACGGACCCAAATATCTATGGACAATAAAATCCGAGTTCTCCGCATGTAGCGTTATGGTTAAAAATCCGCGAAAAAATATCAAAATCTAAGCGTGGAAGAGTAAGAAAAACGATAGAAACTGCTGGCATATAATCCCTTGCCAGCTTTCTTATTAAAGATGAACCAATGCCGAAGGAACATTTTTTCATCGAGAAAATCGCTGATGGTTGTTTTTAACTATTAAAACGAATTATCTGAACTGAACAGATAAGGTATTCAAACTGTGAAATTGGTTTAAATTATTGATTCATGGATAATATGGATACTAATGATTATTGTTTGGTTATTAAAATAGGTGTATCTGTACATGTACACTGGATGATAAATATGGTCATATATAAAAATCTCTCAAAATCGGAATCCCCTCTAAACCGGAATTTTTACCTGCTCCCAACCTTGTCCGATTTAGAGGGGTTCTACTGTATTCCCTAAGTTCATCGACGTTCAACTGTATAATACAAGTGTTTGTTGTATTTGTAGTTCTATCACGTTTACACTATCTTTCATTTTTGAATATGTATGACATACATACATATTCAGAAAAGTATATTACTTTGTTGCTTTCCTCCATACATATATATGTTAAGGCCTTTGCAATCAGAGTAGGAGCCATCTGACCAGGGCCTGCTCTGTTTGCTTCTGATATAACAATCTGATTCTACAGCTTCTGCCATTCTAGACATTAATTCAGTAGTTGTTACATGAATAGTCATTAAAGGTCAAGTAAACAGGCAGGACACGTTTTCGTAAATATTTGACAAATGGGTACCTTGTACGACGTAGTTTCGAAAACATAAAAGATACAGTCATATCGCACATAGCAGCTGTCATATATCACCGATAAGTAAGCACTGGCTGATTTTGGTCGCTCGCTTATCTCCCTTGTGATGACGTCACTTATGACATTCGGGATAAATGTCGATAGAAAAGAATCGCACGAAATGTACTTCTGCTTCGTTTTGAGTGCTAAAATGGTAATTTGTGCTGACTATGGGTGTAGCCCTGCCTATGGGTTTAGCTCCTAATCCGACAGAGACTAAATACGATTATTTAAATTACCAAAAGACGAGAAGTTCATGAAAACGTGATGTGATTTATATTGGGTCAGCTTACATTTTGTCTCGATGGCTGTTTTCCGTGAAATTTATACTAGAGAAGATAGTGCAGTCGATGACTTGGGTCTACAATTATAAAAAAAGTATATGCTACATTCTGTTATAAATGTGACTTAGGTCTAGCACTGTAGGTTAATGGGCTTTTTCTTCATGGAAAATTATTCTATACAAACGTTTTGTTAACAGCGTATTCCCAAATCACGCAGGAACTGTCTGATCAGGATCTGCTCTGATTGCTTAGTCCGTATAATTATTTCTTTAGATTCTATCAGGGTTGTCTAGCGTCTCTGCAATCCTTGTAATGAATATTCATGAGGTCATGAAATCTTTAATAAATATTCTTAAGAGAAACAATGATGAATAAACACGATTTAGCACTGTTGGCAGCAGACACCTAATTTTCTTTAAAATCAATTGATCTGTCAGAGCCAATGATCCATTTGAAAAGTTAACATTGTAAATAAAAACCTTTAGATCTTCAACATGAATATTCGTGTAAGAAATAATTATTTCATAAGCAAAATCGACAAGAACCTGATCAGGGAGCTACAACAGAAGGTGTCTGATCTGGATCTACTATGTTTGTAAATTTGTTTCAATACGTTTTATCTGGGTCTACTATGTTTGCATTGGCATAAACAGGCACGTTGAATGAAGGGTATATATTCGTGAAGTGATTTACTCACACTTAATTTTTCATCAGGGAAATAGTTTATCATAAATGTGATCCCTTTTGCAAATTCTGAAAATGGGTGATCCTTTTAAAGCAAAAGTAGAAATGCAGAGTAAGAAAATTGCAGACTCGGTTTTATTGAGTCTGTTCATGAGTAGTAATTAAAAGTGCAACACTACTCACGCCCCCTAGCACCGGCTTAAGCAGTATTCAATTTTCAAATATAATAACATGAAAACTTATGATCCCAAAGGACCAGAAAATATAACAACACTGAGAATGAAGTACGGGGCGACTTTTTACGGCCGCCACACAAGCACTTAACACCTGCTGTTGTGAAGTACATATATTCTGAAAATGGGTGATCCTTTGAAAGCAAAAGTAGAAATGCAGAGTAAGAAAATTGCAGACTCGGTTTTATTGAGTCTGTTCATGAGAAGTAATTAAAAGTGCATCACTACTCACGCCCCCTAGCACCGGCTTAAGCAGTATTCAATTTTCAAATATAATAACATGAAAACTTATGATCCCAAAGGACCAGAAAATATAACAACACTGAGAATGAAGTACGGGGCGACTTTTTACGGCCGCCACACAAGCACTTAACACCTGCTGTTGTGAAGTACATATATACTGAAAATGGGTGATCCTTTGAAAGCAAAAGTAGAAATGCAGAGTAAGAAAATTGCAGACTCGGTTTTATTGAGTCTGTTCATGAGTAGTAATTAAAAGTGCAAAACTACTCACGCCCCTAGCACCGGCTTAAGCAGTATTCAATCTTCAAATATAATAACATGAAAACTTATGATCCCAAAGGACCAGAAAATATAACAACACTGAGAATGAAGTACGGAGCGACTTAAGTTTGGAACATGGACAATTTTGACCATAAATCCATAGGGAAAAAGTCATTTTGGATTACTGTAATTTTCGGAATTGTTCATTATTACCTACATAATGCCCAAAACTAACTTTGAGGCACCATGACCGCAATTATTGATTCTTTTGATACGTTACCACAGCTACATAAAGGAATGCAACAATACGTAATATACAGGATGCGGGTTTTATGGCCATGTAATAATCATTGTCCCTTTTTGGGTATTTGACAAAGGGCAACTACGATAACTGACATATAGCGACCACTGACACTGCATGTGGCATTTTGCCAAAAATTTCGTGTGTAATATGGCTTGGTACAATATGACCTAAGGCCATTTAAAATATTCATTCAGAGAGAAATTCGAATGGCTATGTTTACTGTTGTTTCCCTACAAATTATAATTAAATTGCACATACGAGTATACTGTTAAATTATGATAAAAAATGTAGTAACAGTTTTAATGTTTTGACCTGTTTTTCTTAGACATTTGTATTTGTAATGGGTCCAATCATTTAAACATAATTCACAAGCTTTAGAAAAATGAATATATTATAAAAAAAATAGTCATTCTTCAATACTGACAACCATTTGTTATCAAGATCCACCTTTTTCTGATTTTCCCAACAAAATACATATTTTGGTATTTCAAATTTTACTCGATCTTCTGAAAGTAATGCATCATTTTAGTATTGCAAATATTAAAGTAAATTAAATAAATAAATTATTTTCTATTTTTCTGTATTTCGGTGGAATTTCTTTTTTTTAAAGTACGTACATTTATACATAGTAACGAGAACGTCCCATTTCATCTGAACCCACTTTGCCTCAATATGAAATTCATCTAAACTTGTCCGGTTCTATCTAAAAGTTGTTTGGACCCTACCCATGGGCGGGACCACAATGGTCCCTCTGATCTGAATCTACATTATTTGCTAATGTCTTGGTCCTAACCTCATCCTATTTTAAAATTATAGTTTATGAATAGTGTAAATTCACTTACTTAGGTAAAGTAAGTTTTAAGATTAACAAAATTAAAAAATATGTGTTTAATATTAAGTATCATTGTATTTCACACCTAAAATAAACATCACATCCCATAAATAGTTTTCCTACTCGATAAAGTAAAGTAAAGTACCTAGTTATAGTCTACTTTCAGTCCGAATGACCGCTCAGCCGACTGTACATTTACTCCCCTGGTCATTGAGTCATTGGCCTACAATATTGAGCACTGCTAACATATGGCGCAATCATGCAGCCGCAGTACCGGCGAGTGACCCTCACAGGTACCCATTTTAACCGCTGGGTGGAGAGGATGTGCGGGTGGGAGACACGGAAAAGCGTCTCTGAAATTTCCGGGAGGGACCGGGATTTGAACCCCGGACCTCCGGACTGATAGTCAAGCGCGTTACCACTAGACCACCGCCACCTGAAAGTGTCAATTTCTATGGCTAATCCATGGATGTAATGTCTGGAAAAGTGTGAAATATTTTAGGTATTTATAGAAACTGTGGAGTCGGATTTGATGTAATTTTGTAAGCAATCAGAACACACTCTAATTAGACGGTTCCTGTAGGCTTTGATCTGGATCTACTTTGTTTGCAAATGCGTTAATTTAAAGGAAAAGGTTAAGTTTCTGTGTACATTCCTCCCTGTCAATGGAACCCCTGTCTGGCGAGCATCAAAAGTGACGTCACGCAAGTGAGATAAAGATGTATCGATTTTAAAAATGCACGGTTCGCGGTACAATAAAAACTCGATTTAAATCAAAACTAGATAAAAACGGTAAGAATTTTCTAAAAAACGGTAAAAAGTTTGCTTTCATTGAAAAACTTCAACATTTTGTCTTAACTTAACTTCTAAACCCCAACTGCTAGACAATTGATATACGGTATGGAGATCGCTTTGGTGAAGGCCGTTTAGTTGATACAAGAATATCAGGTCAAAGTCACTACTTTGAAAACTTGGCTGTCATTACAATTTTGTTATAACTTCTTAACTACACATGCTAGACAATTCATATATGGTATGCAGATAGCTTCGGTGAAGCTTAATACAATGATACATGAAATTGGGTCAAGGTCAATGTCACCATTTTGAAAACTTGGCTGTTTTTAACAAACTTTAACATTTTGCTCTAACTTCTGATCCACGAACGCTAGGCAATTCACCTTTGGTATTAATATAGCTTTGATAAGGACCTTACAGGTGCAATAAAGATACCTGCAATCATGTCAAGATCAATGTCACTATTATGAAAACTTGGCTGTCATTAAAATTTTGTTAGAACTTCTGAACTACATATGCCTGACAATTCATATTTGGCATTCAGATAGCTTGCGTAAATGCCTTTCACTTGATACAAGAATATATGATATCAGGTCAATGTCACTATTTCAAAACGTTTACTGTTTTAACAAACTTTAACATTTTATTATAACTTCTGATCCACGAACGCCAGGCAATTCACCTTTTACATTCAGATAGCTTTGGTAAGAACCTTACAGATGACACAAATGTACCTGAAATCAGGCCAATGTCACTATTTTGTCATTAACATTTTTTTTATAACTTCTGAACTACATATGTTAGACATCAGGTAAATTGTTAACACGAAAAAACCCGGCTTTAATGCGGGTTCCGCTGCTTTTACTTGTTACAATAAACGATAGCAAACTATTTATGTCTCCCCCATTTTTATATGGGGGAGACATATCGTTTTCGTGAGAGTTGTCTATCTGTCTGTCTGTCTGTCCGTCCGTCCGTCTGTCCGTCTGTCCGTCACACCTTTTGTCCGGACGATAACTTCAATATGCCTGATGTCAGTTGATTGAAACTTCATATATGGAAAGAGCATAATCAGAGGAAGTGACATGCACAAGGTCCATAACTCTGGCTTCACTAATATTGGAGTTATTGCCCTTTGTAAAAAAATCACATTTTTTGTCCGGACGATAACTCCTATATGGCTCATGTCATTGGATTGAAACTTTATATATGGAAAGATCATGACGAGTGGAATTGTCATGCACAAGGTCCATAACTCTGGCTTCACTAATATTGGAGTTATTGCCCTATGTAAAAAATATCATAATGTTTTGTCCGGACAATAACTTCAATATGCCTGATGCCAGTTGATTGAAACTTCATATATGGAAAGAGCATAATGAGAGAAAGTGTCATGCAGAAGGCACATAACTCTGGCTTCACTAATATAGGAGTTATTTCCCTTTGTAAAAAAATTCACACTTTTTGTCCGGACGAAAACTTATATATGGCTCATGCCAGTGGAGTGAAACTTCATATATGGAAAGATCATAACGAGAGGAAGTGTCATGCTCAAGGTCCATAACCCTGGCTTCACTAACATTGGAGTTATTGCCCTTTGTAGAAAAACACAATTATTTGTCCGAATGATTACTCCTATGTGACACATGCCATTGGAGTGAAACTTCATACATGGAACGATCATGATAAGAGAAAGTGTCATACATAAGATCCTTAACTCGAGCTTCAATAAATTTAGAGTTATTGCCCCTTGTACATTTGTTTAATTCTTTCTTGTCCGGACGATAACTCCTACATGGCTCTTGCCATCGTATTGAAACTTCATACATAGAAAGAGCATGATGAGAGAAAGTGTCATGAACAAGGGCCATACTTCTGGCTTCAATACTTTTGGAGTTATTGCCCTTTGTTACATGTTTTGGCAGATCAATAACTCCTGTTCGACTGATGCTATTGGAATGACATTTTATTTTTGGAAAGAGCATGATGAAAGTAACTGTCATGCACAAGGGCCATAAATCTGGTATCAGTATTTTTGGAGTTGTTAGCTGTTATCATTTTCTTCTTGAAAAATGTAGTGTGGAAAACGCATAATGAGGAGAAGTATCATTCATCAAGACCATACCATTTTTAGTGATTTCCTTTACATATTGTTTTTATAAGAGGGGAGACGTCCGTTTTTGTGACAAAAACCTCTAGTTTATAGCTGTCGGAAACGGTAACCGATGCCTACATATATTTCTGTTGTTTTCAGGTATATCAAAATTAAGAATTACATTTGCTTTAATGTACTCCATTTCTTCTTTACATAGTAGTTTTGCAAAGATATCAAGCAAATAAATGTCTTATTTAATCTACAAAGAAGAGAGTATATTTTGCTTCAACTCTTTTTTTGCAAAACTGTTTGATGCTACGGTTATGCGTTTTGGAAGAGCAGGTGCGGATCCAGGATATTAGATTAGAGGGGCGGATAATATATTTTGAGAGGGGGGCGTAAATTTTTATGTTTGATGACATAAATAAATAGTGTTTGTAATACATGTTGGAAAAGAGCTTAATTGTGTGATGGAAATAAAACACTCCTACTGAACCATTGTTTTATTGAATTGCAGTAGACACAACGACCATTACATTACATAAATTATTTTGAGTTAAAGGCAGGTGGCTGCTTAAAGCAAGGTGAAAGTACAACAGAACGCTCCAATGGCAGCGTTCTGTTTTACTTTCACCTTGTTTTAAGCAGTCACCTACTCTAAATACCAACTAATTAACACAATTTAGTGGTCGTTATAGAGAGGTTTTACTGTATATAGATATAAGATATTACTAAAAATTGTTCTTGGCAATTTTAGAGGGCGTACGCCGGCTCCGCCCCCTCTAAATCCGCGCCTGAATAGAATGGAAAATAAAGCCTGATATGTGCAGCAGACGGCATATTTGTATACGAAAAGGTTTGGCAGATTTGCTAGAGGTTCCCTGCTTATCCCAAAATATTTACTAAATGTACATTTATTCTAGAGCTTACCTTGGGCTGGAACGACGTGTATTTGTAGGAAAACTGCTAAGATAAATAAAATTTTCTCCATGTCTTTTATTCTCAAAACGTATTGCATCTAGTGTATCTTCTGTTTCTAAATCCACCTTTCGTTCAACTAAACATGCCTAATAAATTTGCAAGTATTATGCCATTCTGTATGTATAAAATCATTCTAATGTTAATCTATATTTGTGATGACATAAACTGAATTGGTTACGCAAGAACCTTTTGTATACAATTATGATTTGTAACGTCACTGTCAAAGATTTCGTTAGTGATAAACTGTATGACATAATGACAAGGGCGTTTCTATGCTTGAATAAAACTTTAGAATCAATACATTCAATACCAAGTCCTTTCGGACGAGACTATAAACCGAGGTCAGATGTATCCGTGCTTTACACTGGGCATCTAAAGGAAACTCAGCCGATGATAAGAGAAGGGCATTGCCCTGTATCCTCTCCTCCCTCCCCCCCCTCTCTCTCTCTCTCTCTCTCTCTCTCTCTCTCTCTCTCTCTCTCTCTCTCTCTCTCTCTCTCTTGTGCGTCCAATTAGCACATAGTGAGCAGAAACGGACGTTAATCATCAAAACAAAGGAACAAACATTCGCGTGCTTATTGGTTGAGAGGAAGGCGGAAGAGTTAAATCTGTTCAATGCCATGATTGTTTTGTCAAATACGCAATACTATTTGCCAACTGTGTTGTTACGGGTTGGACTCCATGACACTAGATTTTACATCAGGACTCATATTCAGTCGGAAGGCGATTTGTGACGGGTTAAAAACTTATCCTGCCAAATACGACCTAGTGGTTACTTTTGGAAACAGCTTGGATCCAGATGAGACGCCGAGTTATTCAGCGTTTCATTAATATCCAAGCAGTTTGTTACTCCGACATCCGCTTTGTAGATGCTTTAACGAGTCGCAGGTAAGTGAAAAATTCAATGTATTTGAGTATGAATAGACATTGTTTTTGTCGGCAGGATAAGGGTTGAATTCAATTGAGAATAGCTGCATGTGCATTAATGACATACTACTACTGAAATCAATGTAAGTAGTTCAGATTAAACAAGAGATTACAAACATTATCGCTGGAACGATGCTGCCAGGGAA
Source organism: Azorinus chamasolen (assembly GCA_963576725.1). NCBI lineage: Eukaryota > Metazoa > Mollusca > Bivalvia > Cardiida > Solecurtidae > Azorinus > Azorinus chamasolen. The sequence goes on from OY755249.1 coordinate 48,102,821, forward strand.
GTTACTGATTATTGTCATTTTCAGCTGTTTCTACAGATTTGATTGCTCTGGTGAGTTTTGTTTAATACATTGTTTAACGAGATGTTTTGTTTCAACATATATGCACGCTTTACCATGCATTCCTTTAATTCTTGCCTTATAGAGAGACACCTTTCCAAGACATTGAAAACAGAGTAGACCCAGACTAGATGGAGTAGCCGTTCTGCCCTGTTTGTTTATAAGGTTATATGGCGTATGTTCATATTTCATTAGAAATATTCAGCAAATAGATGTTCAAGTTGTTATTATCCTTACAATGTTATCATTATGTAAATGGTTAAGAATACATACAGTAAAACCTATCTATAACGGCCACCAAATTATGTTAATTATTTGCCAATTAGGACACGTGGCCGCTTAAAGCAATGTGAAAGTAAAGCCCCGTTCCCACTGTCACGGTGCTAGTCCCGGTACCCCACGGTACTTGCCGGCTAAGAAATAGCCGGCGTCCGGGATGATACGGGGCCTTATTTCTTAAAAAATGAATGTACATTCCCATATTCCCGACGTTGCCCCGGTGTTCCCCCGATTTAGAAGCAGGATCTTCAAGTTTGACCCCGGACTATCCCGGTTAGATTCCGGTTTGACACGGTGTATTTACGGTGTAGGGCCGGCGTTTTCCCGGTTGAACACGATACAATCCGGTGTGATCCCGATCGTCGCCGGTAGTTCAGCGGTGGCCGCCGGTATCACCCCGTCATATCCCGGGTGTGCGCCGCTGACAAGCCGGCGTTATCCGGGTATAAACGTGGGTTGACCGGCAGACAAACCGGCTCATACCTTGCCAGTCCCTAACTCCACCGGTACCAAATGGGACTACACCGTCGTACACCGGAGCTATACCGGCCCAATGCCGGGTGTTCACCAAAGAGGTGCTCGCCAACATTCCTGATTACTTGGGACTATCACGGTAAAGCCAGGGTAGAGGCCCGGGCATGCACCGGAATATACCGGCGTTGTCCCGGAATTGCCAGGATTAAGTCGGTTTTGGATATCTTTCCCGGTGACTCACGGTGACCTCCGGTTGTTTTAAACATTTTAAAACATCCGGGGCTGTCTGCCGGATTAAGCCGGATCAATACGGTTCATCAGGGATCTTCCCGGATGTTAACGGTGCCGCCAGGGATGTACTCCCGGTTTGACACGGTTTGACACGGTTTCTCCCGGACCACACATCCGGGACGTACCGGGGAGGGGGGGGGGGAATCCGGGACAGTGGGAACGGGGCTTAAAACAGAACGCTCCCATAGGAGCGTTCTGTTTTACTTTCACATTGCTTTAAACAGCCACCTGCATCTACCACAAAATATTTGATGTAATAATTATAGTGGCCGTTATAGAGAGGTTTTACTGTAGATTTAGCCATGGACAGCTATTGTTGCTGAATGATGATAGTGTTTAACCCTTATCTCGTACGTTTGCGACCATACGTGCATTTACGAACAACTGGGGTCCAGATGAGACGCCAGGTATGCATAGTGAGAACTCAATTATTTGAACTCTCAAACACGTACCATAATTGATCTTCAAAATCCTCAAGGACCTTTCTGCATGAATTACATTGCATCAAGCAGCCACCTGCTTAAAAAGCATATTTTATTCATTTCTAAAATTTCGAAGAATCGATTTGTCACTGTATACACATTTTTTTGTACGGTTATCAACCCGTCGGTCTGGTTGTGCATGCACCCGGCCTTTCGGACCATAAAAATATTTCACGTATTGCTGCTGAAGTTCGATAATATTTGTCTTCACTCTAGGCCTGAATAAACGTAATGTCGGGAACAAAAATCATACCTAGGATGAAGATTCTAATCTAAAAGTCGGTGTTCAAGATTTTGTTCCGTTTACATATCCATCGAATATTTTTGATTCACATTGTTTTGATTTTGGTTATTTGGGGGGGGGGTTATTGTATGCGGAATAAATCTCCCATCCTACAAGAAATTGCACTTAAGAAATTACCAAAACGAGTAATTACAAAATTATTTAAAGTAGTCCATAGTGTCGCGTTTCGTTTAAATAGTTTATATAAGTAGGTACTTATTTAATCCTGAACGTTTGGTCCTGAATTACTAGAGAGTGGTAAGCATTTCGAACAAAATAGGTAATAATAACAAATATGATACTTTAGAAAGAATTTGCACTAGGCGCTTGTTCGGACGTAGTGAAAAAGGAAACAATAAACTCTTGCAAATACAATCACATAAACGTAATATTTTTCTGTAACTTTAAAACTGGTGGTAGCTTAATGGTTAATGCAGAACAAAAGTTATACAGGGAGCCCCCATCGGACGGAGGTTGTCTTAGCAATATTTAGATATCAGTAATACTTTGCAGAAACATATCGAAGGCTTGGTGCAAAACTATTCTAGCTCCTTCACAAAGTGAAGGCGTTAGAATAGTTTTGCACCAAGCCCTCGATATATTCCGTAGGAAATTGGGTCGTAAGAATTATTTTTATGATACAAATATATGTAAAACGTTTGGTGTTAAGTGATTATATGATACTTGGGAAGAATAAGCAATCACCTGTTGTTACAGACTCCTGTGTTAATAACTTATGTAGTCGTATTAGCGATACTCTATTGTAAAAGACAAAAAACATTACAAACATACAGCTTCCTCTCTCTTTAAGTTGGTTCAAGAGCTACCATCACAGAGTAGTAAGTGTTTCACGTCGTCGCACACGCAAATTCAGTAAAACGATACCAAATCTATGCAGTGTATATGGTAAATAGAATATTGGAAGAGTCGTGTAAATTAGACAATGTCATTTTCAAATGTTTTGGAGGGTCGAAGATCCCAGGCCCGTCAAGCGTATGGTCTGATACACCCTGGATATACTATAGGATATCAATATATTTATACAGACTGGTTTTTCTAACTATTTGCACTGTTAAAGAGTCCAGGATCTGCAAAACATTGAAATCGAAGTACTGAAAGTGCATAAACCATGAAGACCCATAGGAAGAGTGTGACTGTAAGATTTTGCAAGATTATGACCATCTTATTTCCAAAAGTGTCAGAATATGTCATTAGTCCCATTCAGTAAACATAAGCAACGTCCACTGTAGTCATTGCAAATAATCTGAATACTTAGGAACAGCATATAAAATACCACTATCTAAGAAATGTGTGGATTGCGAGAGACATTAGTGAATGGAACAAACTTAACTCAAGATATCTAACGTATGCAAAGGATAACAAGAATTAATTGCAGTTTTCTTAACTATTGATGGGTTGTAACGTATAGTAAAGCCCATCAAACATTATTCAATATGTTCCATTCCTCGTATAAAGGTACTTACTATAGTTATTTATGGCAATATTAGGTGTGACAGGTAATACGTTGCCAACATCCTTCAGGGATACGTTTCGTATAAACTAAACCGTGAAAACTCTAAAGCGTTCCCCCTGTAATATAACGTTGATACAATAAACTCATTCATATGAAGCTCTATGATTTTATTAGAGGACAGAAGTGTACATGTAAGCTTTATTTTCCTGCTTAATTTACAAATACATGTATCAACTAAGGATATACAGCAAGACCCCTCTGAAGCGAACATTAAATGAGTAAACATGGTAGAGTTTAACCCTTCGCTTGCTATTCACGTCAATATTCCTACCTGTAAATAGTGAAGACCCAGATGAGACAGCTCCTGCACTATTTACAAGTTGATTGTGCAACCAGTGCACTCCACAGCAGTGGTTGCACAGCCAAATACTTGTACACAGCGAATATATATGTTTATGAATTTATATTAGATCTGACCCTAAGTGTTTACCAATATCAAAACATCTGTGGTATATGCCAATACATATTCAAACAGTCTTAACCATTTCCTTCATATAAACGCCTTTTCACGCATTTGCAAACAGAGTAGACTCAGATTAAACGACTCCTACAGGAACCGTTTGATCAGAATCAGCTCTGTTTGCTAATGGAATTTGATAGACAGGTTCCTTTAGTTTCTAAAATGGCTACAATGTTACACCTTCCATATTTTATTATAACTAGTTTGTCTATGAATATTCAGTAGGTATTGAAATTTGGAATAAATGTAAAACCGGAAAAGGGTTAACCCAGAACAGAGGATTTCCTCTGATCAGAAACAAATATGCCTGCTGAACACATGTATGCAAATGGTTCATATCAGTATATTCCTTGTTTACGATGCTCCAACCGCCATTAATATGACAAGTTGATGAGGTTCAAAGTCTGTTTTGGACGCGTTTACTGCTAATAATACGGGACTTAAAGGTTAAAATAAATCTGAAGTAGACGAAACATTGTAGTTTCTACTGACAAATGTATGTTCAGCAAGCTAGATACTGTAAATAGTAATGTTTATTTAATGGTGCATGCATATTGAATTTGTTGAAGTATATCTTCGTTGAAGGACAAATAGTCCTTCAATTCAGTTCTTTCAGACCCATTACAGTACAATGTAACGCTCAATATTCGCCCTGACACTATTTATCGTTAACTATGCATACTTACCTGCATTTGCATTGACATTATTTAATAGTCCGTTTTCATTTCACACAAAGGATTCATTTCATAGCATTGACCTTTATCACCTAAAGTGTGTGAAATCGATATAAGTAGGTATGGCTCATGTTTGGTGCCTGGTACGTTCCCTGATACTGTGACTTAGACATGTACAGTAAGACCTCTCTAAACTGGAATTCTCGTTGAGAAGAATTTGGATACTTTTAGGCAGGTGGGCAGCTTAATGCAGGGTGAAAGTCATGTAGAAAGCTCATAGAGGAGCTTTCTGCATGACTTTCACCCTGCATTAAGCTGCCACCTGTCCCCAAGACCGATAGTTATACTAAATTTAACGTCCGGTTTAGAGAGGTTTTACTGTATACGTAAAGCTAAGTATTGCAAAAAGTGTAACTGCACAATGGATTGAATGCATTGATCATTATAATTGCAATAGACCGTTACAGTACATGCACATATAAAACAGCCAACTACTAGAATATTAACGACGGTATATATGGTGTTGACACTGGTAATTAAATAATCCTTAGCGACATGCGCAGTAATTGAAGGTTAGTGCCCGTTAAATTGACATGTGCAATCAGATAAATTTAACGAGCAGTCTTTCACATACAGGTATTTGTGATTTGCACGCAATTGCTTTAGTGCGGAATGGCGATATTTCCAATGCATTAAACCCACACGATTTGTAGTATTCAATAACAGAAACAGACATTTCGGAAGTTCTGAAATACTTGCATTGTTAATATTATACTAATGTTTCTCACTGTGCGATGTCTGAAATAACAGGTTGAAAAGAAACCAAAATAGATCTAGCGTGGTCTTATTTATCTAAACAGGTTTATGTGACATTAACATAAGATAGTTCCGTTTTATTTTAGCTTAACTCTATATGCATGCACTTCATCAATAACACGTATCCTGGCACTTTGTGAAGGAGTTACAATAGTTTTGCACAAAGCCCTCGACATGGAAAAAGCGCATATAGTAAACGAAGTTACTGTCCGACGAGCAGATTTAAAAGAATAAGTTTCATTAGAATACCTCCTTCAAATTCTGGGTTGCGTATTGTACAATGATCGCTTTTCTAGCAGATTGAGTTTGTAACCCCCCCCCCCCCCCCCCCCCGCTCCCTGTGGGCATATTGTTTTTGTTTTGCTCCGTCTGTTGGTTGGTTGGCGATGAAGTAGCCATGTCACGTACACACTTCAAACTTGGCATGAATATGCAACTTATTTTTAAGGGTGGCTTATTAAGGTCATGGTTATACATCTAGGCAAGGTCGAATCCGGGACATAGCGTTTCACAAACACACCTTGTTCACGTTGTCCTCTCTAGAAAATATATAGTGTTAACATTTTCACCGCTTGCTGACATTATTGCGTCCTATTTTAAAGTTGTGTTTTCTTTACATAAATCAATTACATGTAATGTACACGATCATAGTTTTATCCTGAAACGTATAAGTATCTAGACGTATAAACTTGTTCCAAACTGTTTGCAAAGGTAATAAAATAATTGTATATGGTTGCGAAAGAGTGAAAGGCTTTCAACTTTCTTTCGTAGGCCTGTTACATGTAAATAACTCGTAGAAAAAGGTAATTTTGACAATTTAAATATCCAGATCGGGATTGGCGTACATGGGCTCTGGGCAATAATGAAAACAAAGCAGCAGATGTTGACAAGCTGTACTGCCTACTGATATTTAACAAGTGTAACAGTGTATGGTCAGAAGTCTGGATAGACACTAGACGAATGATCAGGGTCTATACTATTCTAATCTGGAGAATTTCTCAAATTCACAGCTTAATATAGATCTTATGTAATTCTGTAGGAGCTTTAAGCATAACACTGTACTTTCGACCTGCATAAAGCTGCGACAATTGTTTCTATATAATAATATGCGTAGTGGTACAGTTTAGAACAGTTCTATATTTTTGGAAGGGCAGAACTTCTACTACGAGTTATTCCGAAGTTCGAGTTATCCTAGTTCGATATATCGAAGTTCAACTGTATAGCATAAGTGTTACAAACTATATTTCAGATCCCTGTACGGAGTATGACTTTCTGGCCCGTGCCGAGTATCGGGGAGGTAATTGCTCGTACGTTTTCGGCAAAGACGTCTGCGACCGAACACTGTCCTCTACCACGTGGTATCGCGCCGTCGGCCTGACAAGAGATCTGACTATACAAACCAAACCGGCAGAGCTGCTGACATGCGGGACAAAGTTTCCTCTTTGGATGAACGGTACACGACCCGTCCCAACTCAGCCTGGTTGAAACTTAACCATTCGCTCGCTGAATTTTAAAACACATTTCTCCTTCTATACCATACCCTGTTGTATAATTATATATATATCTTCACTGTGTACAAGTATATCGCTGTGCAATCACTGCCGTGGAGTGCATTGGTTGCACAATCAACTTGTAAATAGTGCAGACTCTGATGAGACAGCTCCTGCAGGAGCTGTCTCATCTGGGTCTTCACTATTTACAGGTAGGTACATTGACGTGAATAGCAAGCGAAGGGTTAAGAAAACTATCCTTTCACACATTTGTTAGTGAGTATCAGAAATATATCAAATATATGATGAGAAAACCACTTTCCAGTTGATTAGATCAGATTAATTGTAAAACGTACGCTTGTTACGCTTGTTAGACAATTAACAACTCCATTCCAGGGTCACACCCGACGGTGGAGGACGGGGAGGTGGAGAGGCAGGCATGTCAGACGTATCTTGATTCTTACTGTTTCCGCTCTGTTACGATTAATGTCAAAAACTGCAGCTCGTTTTACGTTTATAAGATGCCAAACGTTCAGGCCTGCTCAGAGGCTTACTGTTTCGGGGAGGACGAAGAGTGCCCACCGTTCGGTACGTTTGACTATTAATCATTTTCCTCATAAACGCATTTTCACACATTTGAAAACAGGGTAGATCCAGATCAGACGGCTCATGTAGAAACCTTTGATCAGGGTTTGTTCCGTTGCTCATTCCATTGTATAGATCTGATTCAATTATGTTTGCCAATGCAAAATATTCCCTTGAAAAAGTTATATTATAAACCTACATCTACTCGTAATAGCCTTTCATTACGTCATTATTTTCAACATAAACATTGGACAGGTAAAGGGTTAACCCTTCGCTTGCTATTCACGTCAATATACGTACCTGTAAATAGTGGAGACCCAGATGAGACAGCTCCTGCAGGAGCTTCTCATCAGGGTCTGCACTATTTACAAGTTGATTGTGCGACCAGTGCACTCCACATCAGTGATTACACAGCGGAATAGTTGTACACAGCGAAGATATATGTAATTATACACTCGGGCATGGGTAAAGAAGGAGAAGTGTATTTTAAAATTCAGCAAGCGAAGGGTTAAATATGTTTTGAGCCCAATCTACCAGTCACACATTGCGAAATTATCCTACGGTGATTGGGTTCGAGTTTCATACCGACCTTGACGACAAACATCTGTTTGACGATTGCTGGCGCACGAACCCATTCTAACGGATACAAACTCCATATTAGAGTTAGAGTGTAATACTAATAGTAATAGCTTATGGTGGTTATTAAACGCCCGCCTTCATTCCGATTCTTATAAATATCATAAATCACCATTTCCTAATAAATTTGTTGAAATTGATCGAGTTCGACATTCAATCGTGAATAACTTAATGCACGAGCCCGATCTATGGCTTTTGTTTACTTTACAATGCAAATCGTAAATTGCAGATATTCTAACTTTACTGGTACAATGTAGTTCGAAGATGTATTATTCTTTTTGCTCAATATAACGAGCAGAAATGGGTCTATATGTGAATTGAAACTGATACGGGGCTCGTTTCCATATACACTGTAAAGTAAAGTGTTTTACCTTTAATTCATAAATACGTCTTTCTACGCCATTCGAACAGATAAGATCCAGATTAGACAGTTCCTACAGAAGACCCAGAAAAAACTCTTTTTTACTGTATGTTTTTATTTCGAGTGTTATTGTTTGCATATCACAAATTTCTTTGCTGAGTTATATTTAACTCTTTCGCTGCCACGTTTTGTCGTCTACAAACTTTGCTACAATGTTCAATTGTTAGCTTTCTACATTTTTGTTTCATAATATAGTCACATTTACAAACAGTTTGGATCCTGATGAGACGACGAGTTACTCGGCCTCTCATCTGGATCCAAACTGTTTTCATGGGTAATTACATGTTGTCAGCGAAAGAGTTAAGCCTACCGAATGCCATTTCGAATGATTCACATGCGATGATATCGGAACTTTCTATTGCTTATTTCAGACCCATGCGATGTTTATGAGAACACAGCAGTCAGCTATGATGTAGGTAGGTATATACGACCATTATAAATATTTAACACGTTCAACACTTAATGTTCAAATTCGAATAGAGGTAGTCAATCACAGTTTAAAGGTAGATTTTAATCAATATTTATGTTATGATTTGTGAGAAGATATTGAGTGACAAACATTGCAGACCCTGATTTGGACTTCATTGTTTACAAATGACAGTGCACTTGTTTCTCGCGGTTAAAGAGTCATTTGAAATCGATCTACTTTTCTTCAAATGATGGAAAACACTTGCAATAGTAAGGAAGAAACCAAATGTGTCCTCCTTTTCTTATCGATTCTGATAATTTTGATAGCAATTATAATTACAAAGCATACAGGGAGTCTCTTTCATGCATCCGTTTCATCTATATACATTTTGGTTTTATCAACATACATGTAGTCATTATATTTTATTTCGTTAACTGGGAAGTTCGATCTATACCAAGTCATTATGTCTTACATAAAGCAATACAGTAGAATCCCTCTAATGCGACCACTTAATGAATAAACAGGAGTGTCTTTATAAGCAGGTGGTTGCTTAATGCAGGACAAAAGCAATACAGAAAGCTTTCTGCATTACCTTTGTCCTGCATTAAGCTACCACCTGCATCTAGCACCTAGAATTATACATCTTTTAGGTTGTCGCATTAGCGGGTTTTACTGTATGTACATTATGTAGAACGTTTATGTACTCACCTGGTTATACGTTACAAAACTTTGAATGAAACTACAAATAGCAGTCTGTTCCGGGACCAAAACTGCATAAAATCGGCAATAAAATGAAAGTCAGACAGACTATGCCCACGGTGATCCACAACAAAAAAAAACAAAGCAATGTACAGAAGTGTTTAGTCTCTTCACCTTATGACTTGGTTTCAGTCGGGATATTTGTAATTGTACATGTGTATATATATTTATTTCTTGTCGCCACAATCCATATGTTTGTATAAAGAACTTTAAAAGGAAACGTTTTATCTCAAACACGACATTAATGCGAGCATCTAATATAAACAAGTATGTTGATAGTTGATATTATGGGATGCAACTTAAGCATGATTTATCACATTTTAATGTTATCCTTACAAAACCTTTGATCCTAACACAGGTAGATCAACAAGCTGTAATTTAACAACTGATTCCAGCTGCGACACTTTCGACACTAGCATGTGGTACACGTTTGTGGGTTCATCTGGATATCTGACGATAGCATCAAGCTGTCCATCAACAACAACATGCGGAGCACAGTCACAACTGTGGATAAACGGTACCTTAGAACCAGTCTAATTGTCACTTAGACATACTGTCAATGATTGCTAGCAGTCTTCAAGAAGGCTGTTGGAAGTGCGTACAGTTTCCATTGACCGTTACCTGGCCCCGAGGTTATAAAACGTTTTGCTTGAATCTGAGATCATTCTCAAGCATCTAATTGGTCAGATTCTGAGCTTGCTCAGATTTTGACTAACCAGATACTTGAGAATGATCTCAGACTAAGACTCAGAAGCTTTATAATCTTGGACCCATTTCTTTAACCCTTTTCCTGTGCTTTACCTTGTCCAATTTTCAATACCTACTGAATATTCATAGACGAAATAGTTCTGATGAAATGTGAAACATTATAGCCATTTTAGAAACTAAAGAAACAGATTTTTCAACAGAGCGGATCCCGATTAGACGTCTGATCTGGGTCCCTTGTGTTTGCAAATACGTTTCACGGTAAGGGTTACAGTAATTCAGTACTCTAAAAGTAATTAATGCTGCAAATGAAACATTTTGTCACCAAAACTTTCTCTGAACAGATTTCCGTTGTCTTTATCATGTTGTCAACCCGTCTGTATTGGGTTGCTGGCAGTCGCCGGCGCATTTGGCCAGTGACAGAGGCTTTGTTTTATACACGTGTATATCAAAGCATATATTACGATTGTTCTGATATGTTCACAGCGCTACGGATAAAGTGCGTGCCAAAAGTGCGTGCGTGCCATTTCTATGCTATGATTACTCTTCAGAATCGCCTCTTCGAGACGATTCGTAGAAGTGGTCATAAAACAGGATTTGGTGTAGAAATGAAGGAGCTATACGTGGAAATGTATGAATTTACGCATCTTATCTGGACCTCTGTAAATACAGCATGACATATATTTTGTAATTTGTTATTCAGTGATATTCTAATGCAGGTACAATTGCCCATCATGATAATGGCACAAAGACAAGCTCTGTTTGTGTGAGGGATGGTGACGACTGCTGTGCCCAGGTTTACACCATCGAGTCAAAAGAATGCTCGGCATTTACCGCGTACCGTCTCATCCAGGTGTCATCAGGACAGTGTCAACGATATTGCACAGGTAACATAGCACATAGAAATATGTTTTCAGATGCTCTGTATGATACTATATCTGTAACGTTTGTCATTGCATTTATGAGAAGGTTACCCTGGCCGATTGGGATTGTGTCCCATTCTTCCAATAATTGTTGACGGAATTACATTGTCGGTGAATTTTGACATTGACAGATACATCTATCCAAAACGTCCCATAAAGTTCCGTAGGGTTCAAGTTTGGGACTATATTCAGGCCGTTTTAAAAGATGAACGTTATTTTGACCAACAACATTCAAGTTTAGCCTGCCATTGTGGGGTCTTGCCTTGTCGTGTTGGAATGTGATACCATGAATGGCTTTCTCACATAAAATATCCAAATGCCCATACCGGGATTCGAACCACTGTGTTTAGGGGCTAAGGGATTGTCAGTCCAGAATAATAACCACAGAAACTCCACAAAATGAAATGAATTAACCAGACAGCTGACAAGGTAACCGAAAGAGAATATACGTGTACATTATTTTATGCAATTAATTGGTCATAAATATCGGATATGTTGCGATTTATCATTTTGTTCAAACTTATATTTAACTCGTCTTGGAAAATCGGTCCCTTGGCGAGCTTAATAGCATAATTCAAGACTAGTTTGATATAAGTTTGTACAAAATGACTACGATCATAATATTATTCTTATCAGATAACTTAGTACGACTAAATTGCTGTTTTGACAGGTCCTACATTCTTATATTTCCCACATGACGGCGTGATGTTTCTACATGACGTCACAACTTATATTACCGTAAATAGTATAAGGAAATATGTAATAGCTATATTTACTCGAAAACAAGGGCGTGATAATGTGATAATATTGTACAATCAATATGAAGAACATTTAACTGAGATAAACCTACGCCAACTGCCGGGATACCAGAAGCAGGCAGGTGAAAAATAAAAACATGATCAAGTCAAGTAAGATAAACAACAAAATGTGACTAGGAAGTCAAATACCAAAACGATAAAATACAACTCTAAGCACCAATCAAACAAGTAGAGTCAAATACCAAAACGATAAAATACAACTCTAACCACCAATCAAACAGGTAGACAAGCGGACAAGTACCAACACATTAAATGACATTCCAACACTCCAAGTTTTGAAAAATACAATCGTATTCATTTTGATGTGTTACAGTAAAACCTCTCTATAACGGCCACTAAACTGTGTTAATTGGTTGGTATATAGGGCAGGTGGCTGCTTAAAGCAAGGTGAGAGTAAAAACAGAACGCTCCTATAGGAACATTCTTATTCACTTTCACCTTGCTTTAAGCAGCCACCTGCCTTTAACATTAAATATTTGATGTAATTCAGTGGCCGTTAAAGAGAGGTTTTTACTGTATAATAATTTCAATGTTTCAGACGACGTATCAGCTGTTTGTCCTACAACAACTTCTGTCTCAACTACCATATCTACAGGTGAGTTAATTTCGTGCATTTTTGTGGTGTCATCAAATATGTTCTGAATACAGTAAAGTTCCTCTAAACCGGAATTCTAGTAGAGGTAAATGGCTGCTTAATGCAGATTGAAAGTCATACCGAAAGCTCCAGAAGAAGCTTACTGCATGAGTTTCACCCTTCATTAACCTATTTGCACAATTTCCTTTTGTTTTATATTGAAATTCCTATCAGCAAACAGTGTAGACCCTGATCAGACGCCGCATTATGCGGCGGTCGATTAGATTCTACATTGTTTGCCTACACCACATATATGGGATCGTGGGGGCAAATGGTTTAAGATGCCACCCGTCTCCAAGACCGATGTTCATACAGAATTAAACGCCCTATTAGAGGGTTTTTACTTTATATGAGTAGTTTGTGTAGTCTGATAAATATTATGACAACACGTGTGCACTTTTCTTGGATTTTCTTAGTTAACCTGCACATTGTTCTCGTGTCATTATGATGGATTCTGGTGCAGAGGAAATCTCTCCCAATTCTCTATGTCCACAAACAGTAGTTTTGATATTCATTACCAATATGATTGAACTAATGCCTGTTGATCAGTCTTAACGCAATCCACATATACTGAGAAGCAACAACTTTAAGTATTTCATATGTTCCACCCAAAGAACAAAACCGCCTCTTCCGCAAAAATTAACGTTTACCGACCAGGATTTCACATCAAATCCTATGTTTTGTTTAAAAGTTAATGGTGATCATAGGGGTAATTGCTATACTGAGGACAACATGAAGACAAACATACATATACGCAAATGCACAACAAATATTTCATTAAAGCTGCAAATACTGTACAAGTGTGTATGAATAGTAACGAGGACATACAAAATGTATGACAGTCATTCTTAAATGCCACCAGTGTTAAACATCACGTGTGCGGATTAGAAAGCATAATGTGCTATAATGCACGTGTTCCGTGCAATAAACGATGATAGTTTTCTTTTACAACAAAACAGGTATACAACCATACACTTGGATTTGTTTCCAACATAAAACGTCATACGCGTACAATAACATATGTTGTACATCTCCGGTCGCTTATTACTGATACCCGTGCTTGTTTTCAATACCATTTGATAATACAATAAAACCTCTCTAAACTGGACTTTAAATTTAGTATTAATATCGGTCTCGGAGATAGGTGGCAGCTTAATGCAGGGTAAAAGTCATACAGAAAGTTCCTCTATGAGCTGTATTAAGCAGCTACTTGCCTAAAAGTACCTTAATTCTTCTCTACTAGAATTCCAGTTTACTGTACTTTTTCCAACACCGATTTAACATAACTAGCAGTTTTCATGTTACTTTAGAACCTACTGATTATGCAAATACTATATCCGTGTTTCTATAGAGATGGGCATTTTGTGTAGCCTGAAATCACCAGTGACCTGACAGTCAATGTTCTTTGATAATGCTATTTCTAATGCCAACATTATTTACTTGATTGATTGTTCACTTCATGTAAAATTAAAACGCAAACTCCTCTGTGAGATTAATACATGATTTTTACCCTGTCGTTGCTACCACATGTTTCAGGCCAACAATAAGATTTTTGTTGTATGACATTTTAAAGAGGTTTTCAGTAGTTTTACAATAGTTAAACATTTTGTTGTTTTTTTGTTCTGGGTTTTTACGTCGCTTTAACAGTATTTCAGTAATTATTATTTACATTTAATTACATGTACATGTAGTTAGTTATACCGTGACCGGACATGCTGTCATGTGTCTTGTAAGAAGACTTGACGAATAAAAGATATGTTATATTATGTTATGTTAGTAATATCTCGACATCCGGCTGATTACAGGTGGAAGAAGACCGCGGAGATAATAACAAATCATGCAAAGATAGATGATGCACGTTATTGTATATATTAGGTCGTATCCTGGGCTTTTTCAATGGTGAATGACCAATCAGTGATTAACTATATACTAAGAAAGGCTGAAACTTGTTAGAGGAGTTTTTATCCAACAACCCTATATTCAAACAATAATTGTTTAAGAAATCAATGTATCTGAAATAGGTCCTACACATGCCGTTCAACATGTAAGACGAGAAGGAGGGTCATCTGGTAGATACGTCTGGGTCATCGGTTTGGTAATTGTCGCTTTAGCAACAGGAGGGATTGGCGGGATCTTTGTGACATACTACGTTCTACTAAAACGAAGGTGAGTTACATCTTAATGATAAAGATGAGATTATTGACAGAGGTCCATATAAGATGCGTAAATTTGCACATTTTCAACAAAACCTCCTTTTTTCTCCACTAAACTCTATAATGTGACCACTCTTTAGTATCGTGTAGCAGTGCCGTAAAACCCAACTCACTCACTCACTCTTTAGTATCGTCTCGAAGAGACGATTCTAAAGAGAGGTCACAGCATAGGCTTTGATGATGAAATGACGATTTACGTATTATGGTACGCATCTTTATCTGTAGCTCTGTAATAACCCATTCCCTCATATTGACGACTTTTGACGACTCTGTAAACGTCACTTTGTGAAACCATTGCGATAAATGGAGCATTTGCTCCTATAGGAGCAAATGCTCTATTTATCACAATGGTTTCAAACTACAACATTCTAAAAAAATCTTTTTCTGTAGTTAATGCTCCTTTTCGGTAGATTTATTCAAAGAGACTGTGTCTAAAAATAGCTTATGAGGTAATGGGTTAAACTGCAATTGCCTGTCTTTTTTCGTGAAATATAAGTTATTGACATGCCCATAGATATTTCGAATATTAAATCTGATTTTGTCTGATGGGGAACTACAAAACATACAAGAGATAGGTTTAACATTTCCCTGTTCGATGTTTATTCCAAATTTCAATACCTACTGGATATTCATAAAGTAAAGAAACGGGTCTATCAAATTCCATTAGCAAACAGAAAAGACCCTGATCAGACGGTTCTTTCAATGTCTACTCTGTTTGCAAATGCGTGTAAATGCCTTTATATGAAAGAGAGAGTTAATGGATGATGCATTATTGTAAGATGCATTATATTTTTCCAATAGAGGAGGGTAATCGTAAATGGAACAATTATTGTCAAACGTGTAATGGTAATGCAATGCATTTCTGGTATAACCTGGGTGTAATTTTTGCTTATGTTCCGTTACTTGGTATTAACCTTGGAACTCTGAAATGCGCTCCTCTGCCATTGGTGTGTGAATAGCTATCGCATTGCACTGCGTTGTTCTGTATTAAACAATCTTTTGCAAACATGATGAATGTATTCAGTTATTAATTTCCCTCTGTCCATACATAGAAGTTTTAATGCAGTTTATTGCAGGAAGAGCCTCCATTTTATCTTAATGTATAAGTATACTAGGTTTTTCTCACTGTCACCATTCATCATCATCATCATCATCAGCATCATCATCATTATCATCATCATCACCACCATCATCATCTCATCATCTTATACAAAGATTGTGCGGCGCTCAGAACATAATACCACAACATCACAGTGCTGAAACATTAAGCCATTTAGATATAATACGACAACTTCATGTTGACTAAAACCCTTCGAAACCGGAATTCTAGAAAAGAAGAATTTAGATACAACTGGGCAAGTGACTGCTTTATGCAGGTTGAAAGTCATTTAAACTGAACTTCGGAAAATTGGGGTTTTATTGTATCAGACATTGAAATGCTGGTTTTGTATTGGTCTCATCCATATTAAGGCGAAGTATTATCATGGAAGCGGAACGCTTAACGTCCGTTGTTGGTGTTCTGAATTTTTAATTTTTATTTGTTACGCCCGCATGTCAATACCTTAAACTTCCACGGATCGTGTTACCAGGTTTAATCCTTTACTCCATAAATACGGCTTTCAACGCCTTTTCAAACAGAGTAGACCCAGATCAGACGGCTCCTTTAAGAGCCGTCTGATCAGGGACTGCTCTGTTTGCTTATGATATAATGTATAATGTAGAAATACTTCCATAGTTTTTGCCATGACTAAATATTCCTGTGTTCATGTGCCAATATAAAACATCTAATCAGTATTTATGACGTCATTATTTCTTACATGCATATTCGCGGAGTAAAGGATTTATCCAATACAAATAACAAATGTAAAGTAATAGGAATATTTACATTTCAGGAAAGCCAGAGTGCATGAATCACAGATGTTTGATAAACTGACAGGCATTGGTCAAGTTGCAAAGGTGTCAAAGATACAGGTGTACATGGTGGAACCAAATCCTGAGAAAGGAAGCATGTAGCGGACATACATGCAAGACTAACTGTTACATGCAAGACTAACTGTTACATGCAAGACTAACTGTTACATGCAAGACTAACTGTTACAGCAGGGTTTACTCAATATTGAGAGAGGTTGTGATTTGCTGGAGTAAAATAACACTTGACATTATTCAAAACAATATCATGATGTTTCTGTTTCTAAAACAAATATAGAACTATATGTCGCATTCAAAAATGTATAGACTAAACGAAAATCTTGTTTATAAAAAGCACAGAGTCAGATCAGTTGTAAATGTCATAATAATCTGTTGAAAAAAACACACAGTTTGCCTTTATAAAGTCATTTTCAAAAATGCTTTTAATAACAGCTAATAAAATTAGAGACGGTAAACAGTAAAGGCATATAGAGAGCGCCCACACGGACTACTGACTGCGCTATCTAGCTGTATATGTATACCAGTATATTCAAATTAATTATTTCATATTAACATATTTAACCATAATAACAGCAGCATAGATCAAAGTACTTTAAACATGAAATTAGTAGAATTCAAATATCATTTTATGCAATGTTTTCCACTATAGTAAAACCCCTCTAAACCGGACGTTAAAATTAATATCGGTGATAATTTTACTCACAGGTGACAGCTTAACCCGTTCCCTCATATTGACGAGTTTTGACGACTCTGTAAATGTCACTTTGTGAAACCATTGTGATAAATAGAGCATTTGCTCATATAGGAGCAAGTGCTCTATTTATCACAATGGTTTCAAACTACAAATTTCTAAACAAAATATTTTCTCTAGTTAATGTCCCTTTTCGTTATTTTTTTCAAAGTGGTTGTATCCAAGAATAGCCTATGAGGTAATGGATTAGTGCAAGTTGAAAGTGATACATAACGTTAGTCCAGCATTAAGATGCCACCTTCCTTTTAAGATCAAGAATTGCGCTTCATTTTTTGTTGTCGTTATAGAGAGGTTTTATTTCCATATTCAAGGTTTCCATATCATTGTATGTATATATATATAGGAATACAGTAAAACCCCTTAAAACCGGAATATTATGAAATAAATATTTAGATCTCTTTAGTGCAGATCCGCCCCAACGATAAACCATGGTATAACTCGATTATTCGAACAAAATCCAGACAACGCGATCGTCAAAAGCGAATAGCTATTAAATCAGGGAATGTTTCAGATTGGCAATATTATAAAAAAAATAAGAAATAGTGTGAATAACATGAAAAAACATTTACGAGAACAATTTTATAATACTTTGGAATTCTCTATGAAAGATTTAAGCTCTTCCAGTCCAAGACAATACTGGAAAATCGTTAAAATGCTTATCAAAGAAAGTTCAAATGATGAAGGACAAATACCACCTCTAATGAATGAAAATCATGAAACTGTAGTTTCAGACGCTGGTAAAGCTACAGTTCTAAATGATTACTTCGTTTCGATATCAAAGTTAGATGACTCAGACTCAAGTTTACCGGAATTTACCTCGAAAACTAATTCAATCCTATCTCAAATTAGTATTTCCGAACAAGATGTTAGCGATGTTTTAGCTAATTTAGATGTCAACAAAGCATGCGGTGCAGATCAAATAAGCCATAAAATGTTGAAAGGATGTTCAAGCTCAATAGCAAAACCACTCTGTATATTATTTAACAAATCAATTATTTCAAATAAATTTCCTGCTTCATGGAAACTTGCTAATGTTATGCCGCTTTTCAAAAAGGGGGACAAATCTCTACCATCAAATTACAGACCAATATCACTGATTAGTTGTGTAGGCAAAGTAATGGAACGAATAATTTTCAAATACATTTACAATCATTTAACCTCAAACAATCTCATTTATAGAAATCAGTCAGGCTTTCTTCCCGGCCACTCCACTGTGTATCAACTGATCGATATTTACAATCAAATTTGCAAATCTTTTGATGATAAAAAATCAACCTGCATGGTCTTTTGTGACATATCAAAGGTATTTGACCGCGTTTGGCATAGAGGGCTTATATTTAAACTTAAGCAGTATGGTATATCTGGCAATTTAATTAACTGGATTTCGGATTACCTTACTAACAGATCTCAAAAGGTATTTGTGGGGCAATCCTTTTCTAAATGCAAGTCTGTAACTGCAGGAGTACCGCAAGGGTTCGTGCTGGGCCCACTTTTATTTCTCGTATATGTAAATGACATTGCTGATTCCCTTTTAAGTACCACAAGACTTTTTGCGGACGATAGCTCACTTGCGGTAACTTCGACTAACACAGCTTATATTGAAACTGTTTTGAACTCAGATTTAGATGCTATATCAAAATGGGCAACACAATGGCTAGTAAAATTTAATCCTTCAAAAACCGAAGTCATGATGTTCTCACTCAGAAATATTACCAAGCCTTCTATATATTTTGATAACACTCTTCTGAATTTTGTAGATAACCATAAACACCTAGGTATTACTTTAAGCCATGATGGCTCCTGGCATACTCATATAAATAATATCACTGTTTCAGCCTCCAAGATCCTCGGCTCTATGAGATTGTTAAAGTACAAAGTTAAGAGAAACACTCTAATGACTATTTATATATCTTACCTCAGGCCTTTGCTTGAATATGCGTCAGTAGTGTGGGATAACTGTGCACACTATGAAAAGGACTCCTTAGAAAAACTACAATACGAAGCAGCTCGTATAGTCACCGGATTGACTCGTTCCGCATCTATAAACAATTTACTTAAAGAAATTGGTTGGGTTTCCCTTGCAAATCGTAGAGTCATCCAAAAATTAATACTGGTTTACAAAGAGAAGAATGGACTTCTCCCAAGCTATCTTAACGACATTTTCCCACCTACTGTGTATGCTTCCAATAACTATGAACTACGGAACAGCACTAACTTTGTAACCATGGCCAGACGTATTGAAGTATACTCTAAATCCGTTTTACCAGCTTCAATAAAATTATGGAATAATCTTGATTTACCGACACGCAACGTTAATACACTCAATGGTTTTAAAGACGAACTTAAAAAAAGTTTAAAGCCCAGCCAGTTCCTTCTTATTATTTAAAAGGGGAACGATTCTATAACGTAGTTCATACTCGAATGAGGAACCGGTGTAGTAACTTAAATGATGATCTATTTTATAATCACCTTCGAGATCTACCCGACTGTTCATGTAACCATGGAATCGAAGATGCAGAACACTTTTTCTTTAAATGTAGTCTTTACCGTAATGAACGACATGTATTATTTACTAATACTCGTACTTTCCATCCTATAAGTACATATAAATTATTACATGGAATTGATTCATTATCTGAAAATGAGAACACATCTTTATTTTTAGAGGTGCAGGCATATATAAAAAGCACTCGCCGTTTTCAACTCACGGTCCAATAAATTCAATCAATTTGCATCATGATTATTTAACTAACTTAACAAGGGGGGGGGTCCGATTTGGGCGCGGGGCTTGGGGGAGCGGTGGGAGTGGGGTCCAGGTATGTAGTCAGTTTGGGTTGAGCATAACTGATGTCTTCTTTTTACTAGTGCCTTTTTTTCTTTTTTTATATTTCTGTCGGCGACAGGAATACACCGGTTGGTTTAATCTGATAATACCAGGATATCTAGGGACGGGCCGATTTCTAATGTTGGTAAAACTTGTGTCCAACCCTTTTGTATTGTCATCTATATTACATACATAAAGTATTGTCTACACGATTTAACTGTATATTATGTTCATGAATGTTTGTATTTTGTTGACAATTTACAATAAAATATGATTAAACTAAAAAGATCTCTTTAGGCAGGCGGCTGCTTGATGCAGGGTCAAAGTTATGCAGACTTTCAATCTGCATAAAGCAGCCATCTGCCTTAAAAAACCAAATTGTTCTTTGTTAAAATCCCGATTTAAAGGTGTGACTTTCTGAAATCATTGTGATAAATAGAGCATTTGCTCCTTAAGTGCAAATGCTCTATTTATCATAATGTTTTTAAAAGCATATGTATACATATGTATTCGCAATCAGTATACAGTGTAGACCCAGATCAGCTGACTCAAACGGGTCCAGTTTGTGTCAGAGTGAATGTAATATTAATTAATACAAAATAAGGGAGACAACTCAAGTTTTTCATAGAAAGTACACACGTTTGTTCATTTATGATCAGCGGATGACTCCCCTTGCTTGTTATAGAAATCTTACTGCAAATAAAACAATGCAAACCAGAGCAACAACTGCCTATATGAACTGCTTTACCTGGGTCTACATTTTACGGGATATATCGTCACAGTGTGTATGTTGAATGCATGTTTGACACATTTGTACAAATTGTTATTCTATAGGACTGAACAGAATGAACTTGTTCATATTATTACAACAACAACACAACAAGTAATCCATTAGCCTGGAATGAATTTAAACTGTCATATAAAGTAATATCCTCTAAACTGGACGTTCAACGTAGTATTTATTCCGGTCTGTAAGTCATGTGGCAGCTTAATGCTGGGCGAACGTCACACAAAAAGTTCTAAAGGGGGCCTTCTGCATGACATTCACCCTGCACTAAACAGCCACGTGCCTAAAAAACGTTTTTCTTTCTTAAAATTCCGGTTTAAAGTGGTTTCATTGTGAATGTCTGGATATCAGGCCACCACATATTTTGTCTGACCAGACATGAATCCAATATAACGAATGTTTTGTACACCTTCATATAAACTCCTTTTCACACATTAGCAAAGAGAGTAGACCCAGATCAGACGGCTCCTATAAGAGCGGTCTGATCAGAGTATATATATACATACAGTAGAACCCCTCTAATGTGACCACTTAATGAATAAACATGGGTGTCTTTATAAGCAGGTGGTTGCTTAATGCAGGGTAAAAGTAATGCAAAAAGCTCCTCTAGGAGCTTTCTGCATTACTTTTGTCCTGCATTAAGCTACCACCTGCATCTAGCACTCAGAATTATACCTCTTTTAGGTGGTCGCAATAGCGGGGTTTTACTGTACTTTATATGCTTTTGATATGATATAGATCTGATTCTACAGGTTCTTTCAAAGCAACCATTGTCTTGAAAAGATTACATTATGAAAGTTCAGTTAATAAATATTCATGATTTCGTTATTGCTTACACAAACGTTCAACAGAGAAAGGATTAAACTTCTGCACTCTGAGCATTTGTCGTCTGCAAATATTGTCGTCTGTTTAAATTAAAAAAAGGCTTTTCTTCCATACATTTCCAAACAAAAGAATGTCAGAGTGACAAACAGGTTGATCCCTGATGAGACGCCGAGGTACTCGACGTCTCATCTGGTTCCAGACAATTGGCAAAGTCTATCATCATGTCAGTAGAACTCTAAAGGTTAAATCTTATCCTGCCATAAAAATATATCTTCTAAACATTTGGGTGTTTCTATTCTTACTGACGTCCGATTCATTTTAGTTTTTAAAACAACTATAGACCGAGTGTCAAACAGCTTGGACCCTGGTGGGTCGACGCGCGTTCGCGTTTCCTGCATTAAGTTACAACCTTTCTCGAAATCTCATAAAATAATTCTGATTGAGTGGTCTTTGTATGGAGGTTTTGCTGTACATCCATTCAAACGTAGCAAGTTAACCATGCACTCCATAAATATGCCTTTAACAGTGTAGACCTAGATCAGATGGCTATTTTAGGAACTGTCCGATCAGGCTCTATGATGTTTGCTTGTGGATTATATAGATCTGTTTCTATAATTTCTGTCGTGGTCAAAGTTATAAAAGGTGATCTAATTGATATTCGTGGTGCCATTATTGCTTACATACATATTGATAGAGTTAATATTAATGTACTCTTCCTGTTGTAGATTCTAAAGATAACAAGTTAAAGACTCTTGTTTCGTGCATCTCTACACGACATGCTTCTTTCATTTTTTAACCCTTTCCGTCATATAAACACTTTTTCACGCACATAGTAGACACGGATCAGAAAGCCCCTGTATGAACCGACTTATCAGGTGTCTGGTCCGTATTTTAAGAACTTTTATAGATTTAAAATGTTTACGTAAAAACTTTTTATTAATGAATACTTTAATAGTGTTTGTTTTCATTACCTGAGCCGTGATTGCTTGTATTTTTTTCTCATACCAGACAAGGGCTACTTTGTATTCGTCCGCGGTTATATGAACCGGTATTAATGTTGAAAATAAACAAATGATTTGAGAATATTGTTTTAAATGCTGTCTTACATTCAGTGGTGATATTAAATTATAAGTAACATATAGACTATTTTTTGTTTTCATTCGCGGTTTCATAACCGTGTGATCAAGTTTTTGTTTCATATCTTCATGAAAACAAAACTATTCAATCTATTCCTTTAAATATCAGATGCCCAGATAAAATGAGTAAATAAAAACATTTTCAAAAATATCATCTTTATTTCTCCACCAAACCCAATTGTGTGACCACTCTTACGTCGATGAGACGACTCTAAAGAATGGCCACAACAAAGGGTTTGGTGGAGAAATAAGATGTTAATATTTGACTACGCACCTTCATCAAGTGGCCATTAAATATCAGCTTTGATACTGGCGTGCTTTTTAACTTCTTACTCCTTATCAATATGTGGAAATGAGTTAGCTAAGTGCCACTAAACATAGTGGACTCTGAAATGATGTTTGAAATTCCAAATAGGAGATAATTTGTGTATACGGTGGAACCCTTCTAAACCATAATTCGAGAAGAGAAAACTTAGATACTTTTAGGCGGGAGGCTGCTTAATGCAGGGTGAATGTCGTGCAGAAAGCTCCTAGAGGAGCTTTCTGCACGACCTTCATCCTACATTAAACTGCCATCTGTCTCCAAGACCGATATTTATACTAAATTTAATTTCCGGTTTAGAGAGATTTCACCGTAATCATTTCAATGTTGAGTGTTCAGAGTGGAATAGCCTATCAGTGTATAGAGTCCAGTTAGTATGAAATGCTTAACCCTTTCACCGCCAATGTCGCATAAATGCACCATGACAAATAGTGAAATCCTAGAGCAGACGCTGCTTTTTCAAGGACTTTACTTTTTGTGACACACTCTATTCCTATATACATATATGCTTTATTCCATTGAAATTTGCATTTATTTATCTTATTGCCTTATTTTACCGAATGATTTAACAAAATTGTATTGCAGACGACAATTAGAAATTTGGCGCCGAAAAGGTTAAACTTGCAAGAGGATTTTAAATGACAGACAGGATATACTCTGATCAGAGCCCCCTTATGTGAGCATTCTGATCTGGTTTTACACCATTTGCAAATACCAGTACATTCTGTTGCCATACAGTTAAAGGGAAACAATGCATCCAATCAGTGTTCTATTAAGACTAAAGTTGCACGCCATTTGCATTAACCCATTAATTTCCATATTAATAGTATTTAAGAAAGTCTCGTTCAGACCTTACTTTTGAACCCATCCATTTCTGGTGCGGAAGGGACACAGCAAACAAACGATTTGCTTGAATAAGACATTGACATTGATGGGATGAGCAAACAGTGCAGACCCAGCTCAGAGGGTTTATTCAAGAGCCCTCTGATCTGGGTCTACACTGTTTGCCTATATTCTTTTTAAGGAACACTGGGTACTGACGTCTTAAGTTTCCTCGTAGTTTGTGACTGTTGATGGCCAAAACAACTGTTAAGCCTAACGATATAATTATATATATCAGTAGCACGATAAGGCTTAAGTGGTGAGAGAGTGACAGGTTGTATGATAGGCGACTAGCAACGAAACTATCATACAGACTACTAGGGTTACAAACTAGTAACATACGTGTACTCTGTGTCGAGGCGTATATGGAGTACAGTAAACCCCTCTAAACCGGTCATTCAATTTATTATAAATATTGGAATTGGAGACAGTTGGCAGTTTAATGCATGGTGAAAGTCATGCAGAAAGCTCCTCTAGGAGCTTTCTGCATGACTTCCATCCTGCATTAGGCAGCCACCTGCCTGGAAGTATATAATGTCTTCTCGACTAAATATCCGGTTTAGAGGGGTTTTACTGTAAATAAAAAGCAGTCATAGACAATGTGCATGATACGAAATATCAAGTGAATGATACAGGTACTGTAAAGTCTCGCTAATACGACCACTCAAAAGAAGTTTAATTCAAAACAGATTAATGCACGGCAAGCATGATGCAGAAAGAATAATTCAGGCATTTTAGGCAGGTGGCTGATTAATGCAGGGTGAATGTAATGCAGAAAGCTCCAATAGGAGCTTTCTGTGGGACTTTCAACCTGCATTAAGATGTCACCTGTCTAACGTACCGGCAAATATGCTAATTTTAATGTCCGGATTGGAGGGGTTTTACTGTATCTAATTTTATTACGATGACCAGGGTTGCGTTTAGTTAACGTTACTTGCAGAAATAGTTACAGTTTTGCGCAACTGTTCGCTAATTCTAAGACGGCAGTAATCGCAACTCTACGGTCTTAAACTTATCGAACAGATGCAGACAACTATAACGGTTACTGTTATCTGAACACAGTACATGTGAACTATGGTCTAGCCAGACCGTTTATTATTGTGCATATGGTTTGAACTGGTTAATTGTCCCTAGGTTTTTCTCCCGGCGTGGTCAGTCAATTTCACTACATCACTTTGGTTTTGTCTGTTTGTTCCTCAGGTCTTGCCGCATGTTGCACTATTCCAGCGTATAATTTTATTTCAGTTTCTTTCTGAAATTTATTTGTTACTAAATTACATATTAGTAAATATAAATACTAAATATTTATAATGGTGGTGTGGTTATTAAAAGGATTGTAAATAAGCATATACATGTATGTACTAAACTTTTGAGCAATAGATAAATGTTTGTATTCAACTTTTTCTACTTAATCAAATGCTGCGAACGTCTCGAAAGGACTAAATAAAAAGTTGCACGATGTGGAAAATATTTAGAAGAGACGATTCTAAAGAGTGTTTACAGCATATCGTTTAGAAAGAAATAAAGGATTCTTGTTGAAAATGTTTTAATTTACGCATTTTATCTGGGCCGCTAAATACTTTATCTCGAGACAATTATTTAGTCACCTGTCTTTATTTGGTAAACATGTAAATACATGAATGATACACATAAACAGCTGATGGTGTGTTATGAATAAAGCATTGATATATAGCGGCCATGACAAACACAAGTACATAATTATGTCTGCCAGAAATTCAAGTAAAATCACGAATCCATCGTTGAGAGTTTCAGAATGTCGAATTTGGTGTCTCTTTTTGGATTTTTCAAATCGAATAGTCTTCCCTTGTTTCTTTGACTTCTTGTGAGTCTAGAAATAGAAACATGGTACATTTTATAACCTGGAAAATCGTCACGATATGTGTCGTCAAATACTAGCAAGACGGCTGTGCGTTATACATGTACGACACTTTATACCAGACCTCTAAATAAAACACAGTAACACATGTCTTAAACCCTCTCTTGCTGAATTTTAAAAATCATTTCTTCGTCTTTACCCATGCCCTGTTGTATAATTACATATATATTCATTGCCTACAATTATTTCTCTGTGAAATCACTGCTGTGGAGTGCACTGTTTGCAAAATCAACTTGTAAATAGTGCAGACCCTGATGAGACAGCTCCTGCAGGAGCTGTCTCATCTGGGTCTTCACTATTTACAGGTAGGTATATTGACGCGAGTAGCAAGCGAAGGGTTAAGCGACTTTCAAAAGACTGCAGGCGTGGGTCTTTCAGACTGGTGTTAGCTTAATACGGGTCAAAAGTAATGCAGAGAGCTCCTATAGGAACTTCCTGCATTACTTTTGTCCTGCATTAAACAACCATCGGACTTTTAAGATCCCTGTGTTCAATATATTAATGGTCGTTTAAAGCAGGTAATATACACACCAAATGCCTTGGCGTAGAAATACATTTGTACATCGGATGTTAGTACTGTTCAAGAGTCCTAATTGTGATGTTTGTTCTTCATGCGCTTTGTTAAATTCAACTGAATAGCTTTCTCGTGTTAAAAGCCAACAACTATTGTTTTTACATAACGGTAACCTATTTATGCTATTTGTTTAAAAGGGAAATAGCCAAGCAATGTATACATAGTTCGGAGAGCTCTTTCAGGAATCATATGAACAGCTCTGCACTGTTTCTCATCTGCAAAATAAGTCCTGCAGAGATACGCTTTCAAATGAAAATTAAACTGGTTAATAGCAAATTTGTGCACGTCAACGTAGAGTATGATATCTAAATGTGTAAATCGTCTCATGCTTCATTATGTGTTGTTATTTTATGACTTTCTGTTAAAAAAATGTTTGATAAATCAGTTATGATATTTCTCACCCTTATCTTAACTTATCGAACTTATTTGTTTAACACTTTCCCTGTTCTGTATGTAGGTCAAATTTCAATACCTACTGAATGTTCATTAACAAAATAGGTATAAATAAATATGGAAGGTGGAACATTGTAGACAGAATCATATCTATCAAATTCTTTTAGCAAACAGAGCAGACCCTGATCATACGGCTCCTCTAGGAGCCGTCTGATCTGGGTCTACTCTTGTTTGCAAATGCGTGAAAACACGTTTATATGAGGGAAAGGGATAAGTAACTATATAACTGTCACGAGGTCGGTTCGGATTTCCCGAATATGCCAGGTCAATTCTACTGGTGTCATTAACCATTCACTCCATGACTGTTCATGTCATAATGACACCATGACTATCAAGACAATAGACTGTTTATAGCTGCACCATGAACAAGTGAATTTGTAGCATGGTAGAGACAGTAGAGATTATGTATTTATCATTCAATAAGCAAACAGAGCAGACCCTGATCAGGCGGCTCCTATCAGAACCGTCTGATCTTGGTCTACTCTGTTTGCAAAGGTGTCGAGAGGCGTCTCTGGGGAATAAGGGGCTAAGCAGTGAAACAAGCAATTCACAATATAACAATCAAATATCAAATAACTTGACTGCCCCGCATAGGGTATCTTGCATGATGAGATTGTAAAGAATATGTTATAGAATCTCGTGACAAGCCTTTGCTTTCGACCGGAGTCCTATAATCCAGGTGATGAAGCATGCAGGATTGTATATGTTATCAATCGTTTTAGATTCTGGTGACAAACCTTTGCTTTCCGCCTGAGTTTCTCACATCCAGATGATGTAGCATGTAGTGAGCAGTCCAGAACCTGATCGGACATAATTTTCAGCCAATATCGACTTGGGTCGTACGATTCCACCACAGTCAGTCTAGTAAACAGAAATGATCAGTGTTTACAACCAGGGTCCATGCTTATAAAACTTTTCGTTGAGTCTGAGTACGTTCTCAAGCTTTTGATTGGTCAGATTTGAGCCTCTGGCTCAAATCTGACCAATCAAAAGCTTGAGAACTCAAATCTGACCAATCAAAAGCTTGAGAACGAAACTCAGACTCAACTAAAAGCTTTATAAGCATGGACCCAGAACACCAGATAAATGAGCTTACTTTGATAACAAAATTGTCATTTCTCCACCAAATCCTATGCTGTGACTACTCTTTGGAATCGTCTCTTCGGTTGTTCATAACTAAGTTTCGTATTAAAAACACATTCCTCCAACACTTATGGATCTACACATTAATTCTTTTTATCCCATAGTTACTTAAGGTCTTTGCAGGCAGTGTAAACCAGGATCAGACAGATTCTGCCATCTGATTAGGTATTGCTCTGTTTGCTTATGAAATAATATAGATCTGATCATACAGTGTCTGCCATAGTCAAACGTTCTTGTAATCAGATGTCATTGTGAAAATTCAGTTAATTCTTATCCGTAGTGTCATGGATTAAAAGATGAAAGGAATTATTGATTTTAGTATTAAGAAAACGTAGTTATGTCACCATCAACGCCCACTGTAAACCAAACTCCAATAAGTGCGTTGAGGAATCTATAGGCTTGTTTGGATTTTGAATGCAAGGATTGTTGAAATATTATCGTTACAATTCATTTCATTAAGGGCTACCAGCTGCTGTTTGTAGCTGCTTATATATCAGTTTCGTGTTTACCCAGCTTCTTATATTCTAGCTGTTTATGTACCAACTGCTGTTTGTACCAACTGTTTAATGTACCAGCTACTATTTCAACCAGCTGTTCTTTGTATCAGCTGCTCTTTATACGGCTGCTGCATTTTCATGTATCAGCTGCTGTATATACCAACTGTTGTATTACCTGCTGATATATGTACCAGTGTTTCTATGGTCTGGCATACCAAAACCTAGGTGCAATAGATACAAATCCAGTCTCTCCAAAGTAGGATGGCAATAAACTTAAAAGAATGCACTTGAAAAACATGTGTATATAAGCAGTGATTATAGTTACAACTGCATTTGAACAATTGTCCAACTGAAATAATTGTACAACAGACCCAATACCGGGGGTAATAATTTGGTATACAAGTATGTAGTTAATCTGGCTGTGACAAGGAATTACACGGTTATGCTGCTAGAGAAAACAAGATAGTTCGAAGGCACACATGTATAACAAATGCATGGCATGTAAGAGAGAGAGAGAGAGAGAGAGAGAGAAAGAGAAAAAGAGAGAGAGAGAGATGGCGAATACAGTGACAGATAAAGGACCGACTGACGGGCAGCAGGTGTGTCAGTTTTGGAACGTTAGAGTCAGCTGCATGCGATACTCACTGGAATACAACATCTCCCGCATATGATGCTGGAGCCTGCCATGTGAAGTCCACGCTGGTTTTGTCTGTATTATTATTGTGGGTTAGACCCTGCTTTTCGTCCTGAAAGTATTCATATTATATACAGTAAAACCACTCTAAACCGGAATTTTAGAAGAGATAAATTTAGATTCTTTTTGGCAGGTGGCTGCTTAATGCAGAGTGAAAGTCATGCGGAAAGCTCCTCTAGCAGATTTCTGCATGGCTTTCACGCTCCATTAACCCATTCCCTCATAATGACTATTTTTGACGACTCTTTAAAAGTCACTTTGTGAAACCATTGTGATAAATAGAGCACTTGCTCCTATAGGAGCAAATGCTCTATTTATAACAATGGTTTCAAACTCACAAAATTCTAAAAAATTCCTTTTCTCTAGTTACTGTTCCTTTTCGGTAGATTTATTCAAAGAGGTTGTATCCAAAAATAGCCTATGAGGAAATGGGTTAAACTGCCTAAACTGCCTAAACTGCCATCGGTCACCAAGACCGATATTAATTTATACTAAGTTAAACCTCCGGTTCATAAGGGTTTTTCCGTACTAGAAACTCTTCCTAACGGCCATTTAATACATGACCACGGGATCTTAAGAGCATTCTAAATTTAGAACATATTGTCTATTTCAGTTATGATCCAGATTGTCTAAAGCTATAGAAATTCGTAATTAACTCTCAAGAGTGAAAAACATTCATATAATTAGAATTTGACACTTTAAGCTATACATTTGTAAATGCAGTGACAAATTGTTTTAAATTAACAAGAGTGCCAAAATGTCACAATATACGCCCGTCAAATGTCTGGAAGTAGAAAGGCCGTTACTCCATATCAGGTGCCATAAAGTAAGGGGAGATAACTGCGAAGTGTCAATGGCAATATTGCTGTTTATCGAACTTGACTGAGACAGTATGGTACTATACATGCTGACCAAATTCGAAAAGGATTGGATTATGATTGTTTGAGTTACGTAGCGGAAACGCAAAAGTTCACCGAAATTCATAAAGTAAGGCGATGTAATTCTGGAGTGACAAAGACAATCTTGCTGGCTATCAAACTTGACTGAGACATTATGGTAGTATACATGCTGACAAAATTTGAAAAGGATTTCATTGCATTTATTTGAGTTAGAGAGCGAATACGCGAAAGTTCACCGAAATTCATAAAATAATCGGAGATAAATCTGGAGCAACTGGGGCAATCTTACTGGTTATCGAACTTGACTTAGACATAATGGTAATATACATGCTTACAAAATTTAAATAGGATTGCATTGCATTTTTTGAGTTATAGAGCGGACAAGCAAAAGTTAACGGACGGACAGACGGACGCCACGACATAATTTACGTCCCGTCTGAAGACGGGCGTATAAAAAAGTGTCATCAAATTTACATTTTTCTATTATCTGTTGCTAATATCGGAGGAGGCGATTGTAGAGAAATGTGGTAAAGGGTACATTTCGCAATATATGCACAGTAACCACAAATAAAAAGCAACTCTAGTTCATGACCTGAAGTACTGGTGTTGGATCAATGATGACAAAAGCAATTTCAGAAAGCTCCGTTTCTAGACCACATCATTGCTGCATGTAACGGCGGTCTGAATTTAAAGATCTTGGCGCTTTCGTTAATTGCCCGCGTGTAAAGGTTCTACTATGCATCTTCGGAACATGTGAGATATCCAAAACATTCCATCAGAGGTCCAGATAATATGCATAAATTTCTCAACCAAACTCTATACTGTAACTACTCTTTAGATTTGGGTACGCAGCTTTATCTGTAGTTCTACATTCCATACATTAAAGGGGATGTCCCTACATTTGAAGCGTTTCATAAACACTTAATATATACAGAACTCATTTATTTATATGCTGAAAAGTAGTATATCGCAAAAAGCTCCATCCAATTACCGTTTATAATGACAAAACATCCATGTGTTTAATATCGCCGATCCCGGTTTTACTACCCGAAGTTTTAGTTTTATTCGGGTTGGGTTTCGTAACTGTTCGCCCTGTTCGCGATTCTCCGACCACTTCCGAGAAAGCTATTACGTAAACAATGGAGGGATCGGGTGATCATCGGCAAAACGCGGAAGAATTTAACGGAAAAGGCCGATAATATTGTGTTGTAGAACAAAAATTATCAGTATTGATGAAATCGGTTTATTTGTATCACAGGGGCATTTTTCGATATAAGTTCAAATTGGGAATCTTCATAATAATGATAGAGCATAGCAAATACCAAGTTTTATGATATTATTGAAAATATGCGATCATTGTAGAGACTTCCTCTTTAAACTGATCACGTGATATCTACAGTACACACCTGACCGCACACTGTATGGGCGACGCTAACAGGGTTGATAAATTGTCCGACAGGAGCTGACCCTGTACCTCTGGCTTGTATCAAGAAACCTCGAAAGGTTGTCTGACTTGAAGAAGTAATGGAACCTGAAATAAAGTGACTGTAGATGTCAACATCAACGTAATTACAATAAAGAATATATTCCAAACAGGGAATTAATCCTTCGCTTGCTCTTCACGTCAATATACCTACCTGTAAATAGTGAAGACCCAGATGAGACAGCTCCTGCAGTCTTTTGCACGCGTTCAAATAATCTAATGGGATTGACAATATTATAATATTAAAGTTTAAACAGCTATTTTAGTTTGAAAAATGTTTATACTCGTACTAAAAAGGTATATATAGGTTACAATTTGACCAAGTATACACGTTTGCAAGCTGCAGTTTCCCCGTACAGTAAAACCCAACTAAACCGGAAGTCCATTTAGTATAAATGTCGGTCTTAGAGACAGGTTGCATTTTACTACACAGTATTTTGATTTAAGTATCCTAATGTAGCCAGACCTTTTAAGTACATTATTGTAGCAACGCCTTCTAAGTATCATATTGTGGCCAGACCTTCTAAGTATCTGTTTGTGTTATTATTATCTGCAATCTTCTATTTGTGATTAGGATCGAAAAATAAAGGGAAATAAAAAAGCTATGGTGGAAACATTTTACTACAATAATGTGCCGCCAATACAACCACTGAAAAGAAGTATATTTCTGAATCTTTAAGACAGTTGGTAGCTTAATGCAGGTCAAAGGGCAGACGGAAAGTTTCCATTGGAGTTTTCTGTATATTGTTTGCCATGTATAAGCAAACATCTGCTTTTATAGATTCCTATGTTTATGTGGTCGCATTAACGATACTTAATAGTATTATATTTAATGACCGACTTATAATATCTATTTATTATATAAATATCAAATCTCGTTTGTTGTCTTATCATTTTGACAGCCACATATCCAGATTTTGAACTTTTAATTCAGGGTCCATGCTTATAAAACTTTTAGTTGAGTCTGAGTACGTTCTCAAGCTTTTGATTGGTCAGATTTGAGCCTCTGGCTCAAATCTGACCAATCAAAAGCTTGAGAACTCAAATCTGACCAATCAAAAGCCTGAGAACGAAACTCAGACTCAACTAAAAGCTTTATAAGCAGGGACCCAGATCTTTTGGGATATAACACTAATGAGACAGTGTTCGACTTTTTATGCACGTGTCCAGGCACGCCATGAAATACCATAAAAGAAAAAAAGTAAATATGTAATTCCTAAATATCGACTTCAGAAGGTTAAATGAACACATACTTTAATACACCACCTGTAATTTGAGATCCTGGTTTATACGCGGTTGAACTCAATTTGATTTGAAAGGGTGCATCCCCGCTCGTTGTAGTGCTGGGATGGTTTGGAACCATCGAGTCACAGACGCTGTCTGGAGCTCCAGTAGGATAGGCAGATGCTAGTGAGAGCACGGCAATGAAGCACCAGATAAACCCCATAATCACCTGTACGAAATATATGTCAAATATATATTACCAAATACATGTTAATTCTATACGTGTATAGGACAAATTCTGTTTCATACTCTGACCATGTTGTTGAAAAGAAATGCAAGACAAATCAAATGTGACAACTTAACTAGTTGCGTATCTTCTGTTTATTCCAAATATTTCAACACCTACTGAATATTCATGGACAAAATAGTTATAATGAAAGATTAAACAATGTAGCCATTTCAGATACTAAAGAAAGGTTTATATCAAATTCCATTAGCAAACAGAGCCGACCCTGATCAGACGGCTCCTATGTTTTCAAATGCGTGAAAAGTCGTTTATATGAGACAAAGGGCTATGTCGATCTCATTTTCCACCAAACAATGGTTGTTCAGCAGGTTAACAGTAATATGTTATTTCGACATGAATTCTTTCTATAACTAATAAAGGCAATATTACCATTGTAAAGTGATGTTTGGGCTTGGTTTATAGATTTGTAATTTTGCAATATAATCAAGCTTTTCTATGAACTCATTATCTCCTAGGCTATTTTTAGACCTAACATCTTTTAAATAATCTACCGAAAAGTAGCATTAATTAGAGAAAAGGAAAATTTTAGAATTTTGTAGTTTGAAACCATTGTGATAAATAGAGCATTTGCTCCTATAGGAGCAAATGCTTTATTTATCACAATGGTTTCACCAAATGCATTTTGTAGAGACGCAAAAATGCGTCACTAGGGGGTAATGTGTTAACTCGTGCCATGCAAACGGTGAAACGGTGAAATCGTGATTACCGGTGCAAACAGTTTGGATCCAGGTGAGACGCCCCATCAAGTCGCGTCTCACTAGGGTCCAATCTGTTTGACACACTGACCATATTTCTGCAAGGAAATGAGAGAAAACATATCTTAAGAACTGAAGCAAGCGATAGTTTTTGCAGAAGAAGTATAACTTAGCGTGCATGAGTTAAGCGTTATACCTTTTCCGTCTGTGTTGGTTCAAACAATCAACAGAGGGAAACGGGAGCCTTATGAAAACATTCAGTAAATCTATAAAAACGAACGACCTATGTGTCAGATTATTTCAAAAGCTATAACGCTAACGGCATGTTACACTGGGTTGGAACTTTATACATACATCTGAATAAGAATTCTATCGAATGAATAGTTCTGTAAAACTACTACATACCATGATTAATAGTATTCAGTATAAAATCCTGAGTTTGACTGTGAGATTTTGAATGTATTTCACATATGCCGTTTCAGAATATGGTAGACAACCGGTCACTTTGAAGCTTATGCAAGTGGTCGTTATCAGCTTGACTGAGTGTCCTCTGACCTGGGCCATACTAGCTTTACGGACATCATGTCCTCTCCACCAACGATGCTACTGTTTGCGTCCTTCAACGGGCGTTGGAAATGTTTCAGCTTTTTCGTTGTCTTTACCTATTGCAATGCATTTCGTTGTATTGACCTATTGCAATATATTTTGTATTTTACCTATAGTGTGGTTAATCATACTTTGTCTAGGTATTATACTTAATTTCGAACTGGACTCATCCCGCGTGTTTTATATAAGAAATTGCATTAAGAACTTCACATGAGGCTAAACACGTGCCATCTGCCAATGTAGAGAGTAAGTGATGTTCAATGGTAACTTTACATTACAAAAACAAACTGTTCGGTAACAAAATATCTTAATTACCACAGTAATATAATTATAGATACGTGTAGATACCATCTGATCACTGGAGATGATAGCGATAGAGAAAGAAGCACAGAAATGAAGAAAGAGGGTAGTAGGGAGCGGTGGGGAGAGAGTAATAAATAGAGACACACAGGGCGAAGGCAGACATGCATAGAGAGAGAGAGAGGGACGAGAGAGGAAGACGGAGACAGATAATGTCCGAGAGATAAGAAGTCATATAAAACTGCTGGCGAACAACGGAGATGCATAAAATGAGAAACGGGATTTATGAAAGACAGCGAGAGAATGGATAGACATCTGAGAACAACAACCCTAAAGGGTGAGCAAGAAAGAGAAAGCGTGGTGAGATAGGAGAACAAATAAGACAGTGATGGAGGAAATTGAGAATGTTCATTGCGAGAAAGAGGGGAATGAGAGGGTGGAAAAGATACAGAGAAGAAGAGATCGTGACACTATTTTGTGGGGGTGTTTGGGGAACAGTGTAACAATCAGATGTAGTGAATGGGCGTACCGCTTTGGAACGGTCAGCGACAATTATCACTAGGGTAACAAACCTTCAGTCAATTTCATTTTTGTTCACTTTTTCATCTTCTGCATATCAAAACTGCATCTTAATGTATCTTTCAGACGCCGTGTTGCAATGAAATTAATTATATTCTTAATACAATAAACTATGCATTATTATCCGCTAAATGATCACATGCAGCGCACAGTTTGGCCCATTCTTAAAACTAACATCCCTCTCACCAATACTCCCAGTATTGTATTCTGCATGGTTCTCGTACTCTTTCTGGTAATTGAATATTTTACTTATGGTATTGCGAACCGTCGGTTTAAATCTGAAACAGTTCGACCAGATGCACGAGTCTGCATTACATTTCTTACTGTGAAGTCTGCCGTTTAAAGTTTCCGCCTCAACATATATTATATTTGATACAATAAACTTCAAAACAAATCTTAATAATTTCGCCATACTTTACATTAATGATTTCGCTATACTTTAAATTGGGTTTTACATTTCTATTTGCAATTAAGTCCAAAACTCCGCGGTCAGGTAAACTAGGCCATGAGTATACTGTGACAATATTAAACCCCATGACCACATACAGTAAAAAGGAGTCTGGGTGTTACACTGTGAAAATAAGCTACATGACCATGTAAGGTAGGAAAGAGTAGTACATGTATGACAACTTAGCCCCATCATCACGCTAGGCTGGAAGAGTTTGTGTAACCTGTGCAAATAAAACCCCACCACAAACGACTGTGAAATATAAGCCACACGATCAAACGACCACACGGCCATGCAAAGCTGGTCGAAATACGCGTATGCTTAAGGAGTGTTTCATAAAATCAGATTTCTACTTTTAAAACCGTCAACAGAAAAACAAACTCTAGCGAAACGAGTAAGTTGAGATATATAAACCCCGTAAGATGGGGCAAGAGGAACATCATCCGTCACCCTAGTTGCTTTCATTACAGAACGTTCAAGCGAGTTGTATTTGTTGGCAAGGTGATAGCTTCTATTTTCTGGAATTGAAAGTTAGTGTCCATCAAGCAAATCTTAATAATTTCGCCATACTTTACATTAATGATTTCGCTATACTTTAAATTGGGTTTTACATTTCTATTTGCAATTAAGTCCAAAACTCCGCGGTCAGGTAAACTAGGCCATGAGTATACTGTGACAATATTAAACCCCATGACCACATACAGTAAAAAGGAGTCTGGGTGTTACACTGTGAAAATAAGCTACATGACCATGTAAGGTAGGAAAGAGTAGTACATGTATGACAACTTAGCCCCATCATCACGCTAGGCTGGAAGAGTTTGTGTAACCTGTGCAAATAAAACCCCACCACAAACGACTGTGAAATATAAGCCACACGATCAAACGACCACACGGCCATGCAAAGCTGGTCGAAATACGCGTATGCTTAAGGAGTGTTTCATAAAATCAGATTTCTACTTTTAAAACCGTCAACAGAAAAACAAACTCTAGCGAAACGAGTAAGTTGAGATATATAAACCCCGTAAGATGGGGCAAGAGGAACATCATCCGTCACCCTAGTTGCTTTCATTACAGAACGTTCAAGCGAGTTGTATTTGTTGGCAAGGTGATAGCTTCTATTTTCTGGAATTGAAAGTTAGTGTCCATCAAGCAATCAAAACTTAACGAGGAAGAAAACTTCGATCTGGGTAGCAATGCCTTAACCTCGATGGGCTATGTGCATTGAAGTTTATGGCGACTATGTTGAAAATAATGATGTCCCCTCCTTGGCGTAATTCAGACAGAGAAAATGTTAAAGTGCTCTCGTATGTAAAGTACCTAGTTATAGTCTACTTTCAGTCCGAATGACCGCTCAACCGACTGTACATTTACTCCCCTGGTCATTGAGTCATTGGCCTACAATATTGAGCACTTCTAACATATGGCGCAATCATGCAGCCGCAGTACCGGCGAGTGACCCTCACAGGTACCCATTTTAACCCCTGGTAGGAGAAGATGTGCGGGTGGGAGACACGGAAAAGCGTCTCTGAAATTTCCGGGAGGGACCGGGATTTGAACCCCGGACCTCCGGACTGATGGTCAAGCGCGTTACCACTAGACCACCACCACCTGCTGTTGCACTAAAGCCCACACTGTTGGAAGGAATATGTTTATACTGTAGCAAGTAAGTCAACCGCAACAAGGTATGATGCTATACTGTGGAATTACGTCCTTCAACTAGAAAAATAGGACACATGACCACAGCTTAATATGAAGGAACATGTATGCACTGTGTAGAGGGTCACACAATTGTGCGCTGTAAGGATAGTTGGTAATATCCGTCATCTGTCTTCCGTGTCCAATTAACACTCTGGACAAAATTTTATTTTTTCTGGAATCCACTTTAATTTTGCAAATGAATTCTGTCAATTTCGGTTACAGACATTTTTAAAGTTTGAGTAAATACCAAAACCAGATGAGAATATCCAGAGATGTGCGTTCGCATACTTACCAAATGTGTATTGTACCATTGTAACATTCTGGCAATTTTTTTAAACAAAATTATACCCAGGCAATCATTACCACTTGTTTATAATTGCATATGGTATAACGAGATGAAATAATCTCGTTAATGTTGATTTTATTAAGTTACTTCGTCATTTAATTTGTGAAAGGGAACTACCTTGACCAAATTCAACATTTGCGTTAGGACATACTACAATATGCATACATCTTCTCAGTTAAAGTCTCGTTATATTTAACCTTTCACTGCCAAACTCTGTCGTCTGCTAACTTTGTCGTCTGCTACAAATTTTCATTGTTTTGATTTTCTTCATTTTGTTTCAAAAACATAGTAACAGTAACAAACAGTTTGGATCCTGATGAGACGCCGAGTTACTCGGCGTCTCATCTGGATCCAAACTGTTTGCATAGGTAATCACAGACCCGGCACTGGCAGCGAAAGGGTTAAGAATTACTGTTCCATTTTGAAAAATTTAAAATATCGATTTGTATCAAAAGATGGTTTAAAACACTAGCAAACAAGTCGCAATACTCGAAAACTGTTTCATTTTATGGAATTAAAGGTTTATTATGGTAATCCCTAGTTGACCTGATCGTCTATCCAAGGTATCGTCATCGTCACGTGACATCTGTAAATAGATATGGCGAGTATTAGGGCAAACTCGCATTCAAAACTGATATCAGAGAAGAAAAGAAAGTAACTTCAGACGCTATCATATCGCCCGCTTAAACCAAGAAACGTAGGAAATATGCAACCAGTTGCACATGGTCATGTACTTCGCCGACATTCATAAACGCTAAATTTAGATTGTTCTGCTTGTTCCGCAATATTTTGAGCAAAATGTGAAATTATGTTATTGTCTATATACAAGTTGAGAGGTAACTGATGGCAGAAATTAATTCACATAAAAATGTTATGGAAATTGAAGTTAGTAAGTATTCCGTCGGATAGATAATAATTTGGATCAAAGTTGGCCATCACGGTGTATGTTCCAATTATTTGTTTATTGCATAGTGTTCCCTACCTACAACGGCCCTCTCAATAACGATTCCCTCCTTACAACAACGCATGTCACTGTTTCAGAAACAACAAGGCTCCAGAAACAACTTTTTCCATCGTATTTTCTTTATGCCTACATCAAACCCTATGTTGTGACCACTCTTTAGAATCGTCACTTTGTGACGATTCTAAAGAGTAGTCACAACATAGAGTTTGATAGAGGCATAACGGTTTTAGTTCTCGAAATACACCTTATTTGGGGATCTGCAAACAAGCTAATTATGTTTGATTTTCCCTCCCTATAACAACTCCCTCGGAACAACACATACAATCTTCGTATCCCAAAGGGTGTCGTTGTAGAGAGGGAGCACTGTACTTCACTTTCTTTAATCAAGTCCAAAGTGCATTACTCTAAAACATTCATAAGCATCTGAAACGACATTTAAAAGCACGGTAAACAAATAGTAACATTATGACAACGTCTGCTGATAACAACAAAATTATGTATTTAGTTATTTTTAAATTCTGAGAGGTTATTTCGGTTAAACAGTTTTAATGAGGTAATAAGTAGATAAAGAAACCTTAAGTTTGCTACAATCTTATGTTACCAAAACTGTTATCTTATATTTGACCAGTGAGCGTCACATAGCGTCCGATATCACGCAAGTGGAACATGAACTCCAAATATGTGCAAAATGACGACTGTAATAGAAATGGGCACTGGAAAATACTGCAAACAATATAAACACAGATACCTCATGAGTTAAAGAGGTGGCATTTGTGATATTAAAAGGGTGTCAGCTATTCGTACGACACCAATCAAACCGTATATATCCTTATCAGCCCCCAAGTCAGAGGTCAATACTGATCTTAATGTACACATTTTATTTTATTTATTTTTGTTTGTTTTATTGCGTGTTTTTGTTGTTGCTAAGGAGGGATTCACAGTCCATTGTGTTCCTATTTCCTGCGACGTCTGTCAGTTTAACGTAATAAAAAACGCATATAGTCTGATTAAAAATCAAATAATAATTTTATCACATTTTGTCTACTAAGATTAAATCTTCACAACCAAATGTTGTTGTGGTTGTTTAAGAATAGTTTAATGGTATATCCAACTCTCGACCAACAGGTGAACAGATGAAAAAATACAGAAGACCATTTCATCTACAAAATGAAGACACGTTGTTGTCCCTTGACGCAGATGTTTGTTTAACCCATTACATCCTACTGACGCCCTTTTGGTACTTCCATAAAAAATCATTTTTGAAACCATAGGAACAAACGCTCTATTTATCACAGTAGTTTAAAAACTACACAATTCTAGTTTTCCTTTTCTCTAGTAGATGTTCCTTTTCGGTGGATTTATTTAAAGAGGTTGGATCTAAATCACTCTGGGAGGGAATTGATTAATGTAGAAACAACAACACAGCGTCCAACATTAAGATGCCACCTTTGTAAACATCAGAATTGCACTTCACTTTGTGATCGTTATGGAGAGAGAGAGTTTGTAGAAAGGTGGCTGGGTGCAAGATTAAAGTAATGCATGAAGCTCCTTTGAGATCTTTCTGACTGACTTTCACCCTTACAGACCGGTGCTGAATGTGAACGTCGGTTTTAGAGGGGTTTACTGCAATGAGGATTGTTGCGAACTATTGTACACTGTAATGTCTGGTTGAGATCAATACATAAAATGTGTCAACAAGTAAGATGATATTTGCCCAGGGTATGTATCCAGATGACCCGGTATCTAACCCGTAATTCTTTAATAATTAAAACTTTCTCTTCTTCTTGTGAATATTATTTAAACACTATCGCACATAAATATTAATTAAAGTGGTATCAAAATTAATTACTGTAGAAAATAGGGCAGCCCTTGATCAAAGGGTTTCCTTTATTAGCCGTTTGATCTGAGTCTACACTGTCTACTCTGTTTACAAAGGTCTATATACTCAGTAACCGCATATTATGGACTACATGTAGTCATTATCAATACGTAGCATTGTGGTAGTTGATATCGTATGGGACAGTCTTGTACGTGTCTTAGCAGAGTAGAACCAGATAAGACGGTTCCTATAGGAGCCATTTGATCTGGGTCAGCTCTGTTTATGACATAATGTAGATCTGGTTCTACAGGTTTTGTAACAGCAATAAATTCATTATAAATGTTAGCTAATAAAGTGTCATGGTGCTGTTATTTCTTAGGTGAGTATTTAGCAGGTAAACTTAATCAGGCCGAATATTCCATAGCAAAATAAGGGTAAGAGATTGTGTTGCAATAATGTGTGTCGAGTCCTTGGTATGTATGTTGTCTTTTAAGCAAAGGTACTCGACAGTTTTGGGTCACTGTGATAACAACCAGACAGGCAACGCACACACTCATTTATCTGGGCCGCCGCGTATGAAGCACATTTCCTAGTCAGCACATCCTCCTCTCAACAGTATAATGGTATGTAATCTTTGAAGAAATGTTTTATTTATTTTCAGAAATATAATCTAGATCTACAGTAAAATCTCCCTGAAGCGGTTACTCATAAGAAATCTTATTATCTTATTATTAGATATGTATTTTCCTAGAACGAAAATAATGTTAACCAATAATTCAATGGAATCGAGCAAATGCCCAAGTCAAGTCAAGTAAATGTTGTTTACATAGTCGGATGAACATAACAAATAGCATAAGGTCTAATGAGCTTTGTACACCATTCTCAGAGTTGCCATATTTTCTGGTCCTTCGGGGTCATCAGTTTCAATTAAATTGAATACCGATGTAGTCGGTGCTAGGGTACGTGAGTAGTGCTACACTATGAATAACTCTTCATGTACAAACTCAATAAGTCCGAGTTTGCAATTTTTCGTTTTACGCATAACTGCTTTTGCTTTCGAATGTTCCCGTACTTTCAGAATTTATGGACAACAGTGGGCGTTAAGTGCTCGTGTGGCGGCCGTAAAAAGTCGCACCGTACTTCATTCTCGTACTGTTACATTTTCGTGTTTCTTCAGGAACATCAATTTCAACGATTTCAGTTATGAAAATCGAATACCTCTTAAGCCGGTGCTAGTGAGACGTGGACAGTTTCGCACTTTTTATAACTGTCCATGAACAGACTAAATAAAACAGTCTGCAATTTCCTATTTACGCATTGCTGCTCTTGCTTTCGAAGTATCTCCTACATTTCGAATTTATGCAAGACCTTTGCAAACAATGTACACCCAGATCAGATGGTTCACTTAGGGGCCCTTTGATCAGGGTCTGCACTGTTTATCATATCAATCATTTGTTTCGATGATTAATTTTAATACAGTTTTCGTTGTGTTAATACTTAGATATAGGAGAAGCCAGGGTCCAAGGTTATACAACTGTTGAGTCTGGTCAGATTCTGAGTAAGCTTAGAATCTGGCCAATCAGATGCTTAAGAATGATCTCAGACTCAAGCCAAATGTTTTATAAATACGGAGCTAGGTTATTCAGCTCTGGTGATGCTATCCCAACCATATAGTGTGCCTATATATTTTGTTATGTGAAGAGGTTTGACTATATAGTAACAAATGTAACAAACATCAAAACAAACATCAAAAACAACAACCTAACTTTCTATTCTAATCTTTTTTGAAAGAGGTATAGATCTAGCATTCGTTTTTGTCTACTAACATGTTCATATACCACTGTATTGTATTCTTTATCATGCTTGCTATAAGCATACTATGTATGATTTATACAATAAAGAAATTGAATTGAATTGAATAGTAAGCCACCTTTAAACCGGAATTCCAGGAGAGACAAAAATAGATACTTTTAGGCAGGGGTTGCTAATGCAGGGTGAAAGCCATGCAGAAATCTCCTAGAGGAACTTTTGCATGACTTTCACCCTGCATTAAGCTGGTACCTGTCTCCAAGATGGAGTATGTATACTAAATTTAACATCCGGTTTAGAGGGGGTTTACTGTAACTATACCCAAAGGCCGAAATGAAATTCATGTGTGTGTATGTGCCCAGCTGCAGGACCACGTGCATTTAAATGGACAATCAGATGTATATATAAATGGAAATGTGTAATTATGTTTGTGTCCGGATACATGACCGTGTACATGTAAATGGACATGGGTAAAGTTGCTTGTTCCCGGCTATAGGAATCTTTACATGCAAATAGATATGCTCAACATTGTTTGTGTCCGGCTACAGGAACATGTACATGTAAATGGACATGTATTGTGTTGTTTGATTTTGAGTTTAAGACTGGAAGATTGACATATAAATTGACATGGACAACGTTACTCGTTTCCCGCTACATATACCTGTACATGCAAAAGGAC
This sequence comes from Azorinus chamasolen, assembly GCA_963576725.1. NCBI lineage: Eukaryota > Metazoa > Mollusca > Bivalvia > Cardiida > Solecurtidae > Azorinus > Azorinus chamasolen. Next base: position 48,146,334 of record OY755249.1, read on the forward strand.
ATGGGCAACGTTACTCGTGCCCGGCTACAGGTAAATGTACATGCAAATGGACATGGGCAACGTTGCTTGTGCCCGGCTACAGGTACATGTACATGCAAATGAACATGGGCAACATTGCTTGTGCTCGGTTACAAGAACATATTCATGTAACTGGACATGGACAATGTTGTTTGTGGTCAGCGTCAGGGAAATACGCAACGTATATGTAACTGGACATGGACAACGTTGTGTGCGGTCAGCGTCAGGGAAATACGCAACGTATATGTAACTGGACATGGACAATGTTGTTTGTGGTCAGCGTCAGGGAAATACGCAATGTATATGTAACTGGACATGGACAACGTTGTGTGCGGTCAGCGTCAGGGAAATACGCAACGTATATGTAACTGGACATGGACAACGTTGTGTGCGGTCAGCGTCAGGGAAATACGCAACGTATATGTAACTGGACATGGACTACGTTGTGTGCGGTCAGCGTCAGGGAAATACGCAACGTATATGTAAATGGACATGGATGGACAACGTTGTTTGTCTCCTACTACAGAAACATATAAATGGTCATGAGCAATGTTGTTGGTTCCCGACTACAAGGAACGTGTACATGTTCATGAATATATGTAACTGTGCGTGTGCCCGGCTACAAGGACATGTACATGTTCATGAATTTATGCAACTTTGCGTGTGCCCGGCTACAAGGACATATGCATGTTCATGAATATATACAACTTTGCGTGTGCCGGGCTACAAGGACATGTAAATGTTCATGAATATATGCAACTTTGCGTGTGCCCGGCTACAAGGACATATGCATGTTCATGAATATATGCAACTTTGCGTGTGCCGGGCTACAAGGACATGTAAATGTTCATGAATATATGCAACTTTGCGTGTGCCCGGCTACAAGGACATATGCAAGTTCATGAATATATGCAACTTTGCGTGTGCACGGCTACAAGTACATATGCATGTTCATGAATATATGCAACTTTGCGTGTGCCCGGCTACAAGGACATGTAAATGTTCATGAATATATGCAACTTTGCGTGTGCCCGGCTACAAGGCCATGTACATGTTCATGAATATATGCAACTTTGCGTGTGCCCGGCTACAAGGACATATGCATGTAAACGGACAAGGGCAGGGTGTTTGTGCCCGGTTTCAGAAACATGTACATGTAAATGGACATGCCCAACGTTGTATGTGCCCGGTCTCAGGAACATTTACATGTAAATGGACATGGTCAATGTTGTGTATGCCTGGCTACAGGAACATTTACAAGGAAACGGACAAGTGTCACGTTGTTTGTACCCTGCTACAGAAACATATAACAAGCTGACATAGGCAACAGCAATATGAACATGTAACATTTGTAGTGTTGTTTGTGCCCGATTACAGGGTCATGGACATGTATTCAGACATGTGCAACTTACATGTAAATAAGCATCCGAAACATTACGTGTACCAGGATATAGAAACAACATGTATAGTACATGTAAATCGACATGGGCAACGTTGTTTGTTCCCATTACAGGTATGTATTCGGTTACATGTATACGCATAATGTCATGGACAATGTCTGAAAGGCAGATATGTGCTTAATTAATGAAGTTTTCTCTGCCACACTTTCGATTTACATTCAACTGTTTTCTTTCAGTAAAGAAGTAATCGTGCAGCTTATGCACAGAAAGCACAAAGTACATGGGCACCACCCTGTGCACAAATGAGTGATCAAAAGGTTTAATATAGGTTTTGGTCCTGTTTAACTATTTCGCAGTTGGCTGTTGTCATCTGCAAAACTTGCCGTCTACTTAAAATTTCAATATTTATCCCCCGACCCCAATAATCACGGTAACAAATAGTTTGGACCCTGGACTCTGGTGAGGTGTGATCCAAATTAGTTACATACGAAATCACAGATTTGCCATTTATAGTGGAAGGTTCAAACAATTAATTTAAGTTTCTTTTACTAGAGATTGCACTTGTCCATAGCATGGATAGCGGATTCAGACTGATTTTGAAACATATAGAACCTGCAATTCGAGCTATGTGTTGTTGTTTTTTTTCCAAATTTATATACATAACAAATTAATTCGATGCCGCAACCCATAGTCTACCTTCTAATCTTTTGTACAGGCGATTGCTGCGCTTACCGGTTGCATAATTGTTGCTCTGCTCGCATTAACGTCTGGATATCCCAACGGAGCGCCAGAGGAGGCTTGCGTTACTATGGTCCCAGACCATCCCAACACCACAACCAGCGGAACACCGCCGTACAAAATAACACTGAGTAAAGCGGCATACACACCCGGCTCTCAAATTAAAGGTAAAAGCGGACTTTATTTTCTATTCAATTTGACATACAGAAAACAATCTCTATAACGGCCACTAACTTACATCAAATAAGTTGTGTTAAAAGCATGTGGTTGCTTAAAGCAATGTGAAGGTAAAACTAATGGAGCGTTCTGTTTTACGTTCACCTTTGCTTTAAGCAGCCACCTGCCGTAATATACCAACTAATTAACACAATTTAGTGGCCGTTATAGAGAGGTTTTACTGTACTTTATTTTGGTTTATTTCGATAAAATCTAGAAATATAAAGCAGGGTTAAATCTTTCACCACCGACATCGCCAGAAAGCGAGTTACATAGTTAGTTGCAAAGTGTGAATCTGGGATTACGTTTGATCCGCACCTCATTAGAATCTAAACAGTTTGTCACGTATTATTATTATTATAATTATTATTACTATTATTATTATTATTACTATTATTATAATTATTATTATGACTATTATTATTATTATTATTATGAATATTATTATATTATTATTATTATTATTTTTATTATTATTATTATTATTATTATTATTATTATTATTATTATTATTATTATTATTAGCGCTTCACATGAATAAGTAACATTACAAAACTTAATTATATTTAATACATACATGTATAGCATATAGAATATTTTAAACAAAAGACATTGATGACAATAATAAAAATGGAATTAATTTAAGAATCATAGTTAAAAACCAAATCATCCTTTCCCGTAAGCCTCCAATTATTCCATCCGCACCTTAAAAGACAAACCGTGTAAATAAACTTATCCCATCTCCGGCCAATCTACAACAACCGCGGTGGCAAATACATTGGTAAATTTGATGTAGAACGAAAACATATTTAAGTGAAACAAACTGGATTCACCGATCACACATGTATTTAACCCATTACCTCATATGCTATTTTAGATACAACAACTTTGAATAAATCTACTGAAAAGGAGCATTAACTAGAGAAAAGGAATATTTTAGAATTTTTAGGAAATTCTCTATTTATCACAATGGTTTCACAAAGTGGCTTTTACAGGGTCATCAAAAGTCGTCAATATAAGGGAATGAGTTAATGATTGAGCTTCAATCAGAGTAAACTAAGTCTATTCGGAAACTTACAGCAGATGATACTGAGGTGGTGCCTAAATAATTAATACACGTTCATCTGCAGAGTACAGAGGTAGGTCAGCAATAATTGGCATTGTATTAGTGTCCAGTATCCCTTAACCCTTCGCTCGCTGAATTTTAAAATACATTTCTCCTTCTTTACCCATGCCCTGTTGTATAATTACATATATCTTCACTGTGTACAAGTATTTTGCTGTGCAATCACTGCTGTGGAGTGCACTGGTTGCACAATCAACTTGTAAATAGTGCAGACCCTGATTATTTACAGGTAGGTATATTGACGTAAATAGCAAGCGAAGGGTTAAAAGGACATAGACAAACAGAGTAACTTTACCCAGATCAGAGGACTCCTGTAGACGCCCTCTGATAAGGGTCTGTACTGTTTGCCGAGCCCATCAATATCAATTGCTTATTCCAGCAAGTAGTGTGTTTGTGCGTATATTTTGCCCCCCTCTACATGAAAACAGAAGGGTTCCAAAGTAAGATGCGGACGGTTTTTCTTTAAATAATGTGGAAATAAATGGGTGAAAACAGCATCTAAACTAGTTTTATATTCAGTCATCGACAGCAACGTCAGATGGAACATAAATTATATACTAATGAAATGAATGTGCATGTTGAGACGACGTAAATATTAGTCCTTGCGATGAGCTCCTAACCATAGTACAGTTCTTATTGGACCACTTTCACTGCATTGTTTACTTTAGTGTTACTCTGTGCATGTTTTATTTGTGGTGGACAAAAGGGTAAAGAATGCCAAAATGTTGTCTTCTTTTGTAAACTACGATATATCAGCTTTCTAATTACGCCGTTTCAGGTCTCATTACTTCACCGAACAATAATACTTTCCGCGGATTCTTGCTACAGGCCAGAGCGCCATTGGCTAAAAACGCATCGCTTCCGGTGGGACAATTCGTTGCAACTGCCAATTTGTCGCACACGGTGTGTGGTGAGGTATGTATTCTAACAAATTCAGTGAATCCCCTCTCTCTAAAACACATTTTATTAATTTAAAAAGAAACTTTTAGAAATTTCAGGCAGGTGGTTGCTTAACTGCATTTAGCTGCCACTTGTCTTACAGACCTGCATTCATAGTAATTCAAACGTCCAGTTTATATGGGTGTTACTCTGTAAAGTAAAACACTTCTAGCGCTATCTATGCATAAACGTAGATGTCCTCAAAAGCAGATGGTTGCCTAATGCAGGACGAAAGTAATGCTGAAAGCTCCTATTGAACCTTTCTGTGTACGTTTCGGCCGGTAATAAGTTACCACCTGTCTTTAAGACAGGTAATTGAACTTCTTTTTTGTGGTCACATTTTATTACATAGCCTCCATTGTATTCGAGTTAGCATAGCATAGTATAGCCATCACATATTTCACATACAGTATAACATCTCTTCACCGGAATTCTAGTAGATAATAATTTAGATACTTTTAGGCAGGTGGCTGCTTAATGCAGGGTGAAAGTCATGCAGAAAGCTCCTCTAGGAGCTTTCTGCATGACTTTCATCCTGCATTAAGCTGCCACCTGTCTCCAAGACCGATATTCATACTAAATTTAACCGCCGGTTAAGAGAGGTTTTACTGTATAATATAAGCTGTAACGTCACGTAGAAACACTACAACGTCAAGTAGATATATACATGTAGGACCTGTCAAAAACGACATTTTTAGTCGAAATAAGTCATGTGATAAATGAAAAAGAATGTGATGTTCGTAGTCATTTTGTGAAAACTGATATTAAGCGAGTCTTTGAAAATGTTACTTAGTTCGCCAGAGGCTAAACTTTTCCAGGACTCGTTTAATATCAAATTGTACAAAATCACTACGAGCGACATATCCTATAAGTTTGGTTTCATGTGGAAAGGTTAATTAGTATTTAACGTTAGAGTCCATTCAGTATGAAAGTGTATACTTTATTAGAAGAGTCTGAAATACAAACAGGACAGACCCTGGTTGCAGGGCTGCTCTAGGAGCTCTCTGGCCGGGGGTCTACACTGTTTGCAAACATTAGCACACTCGTTTCACGCATTCAAAGGGTTAAACATGTCGTAATGTTTATTGATCTATTTCAGAATGACATGCAAGGTCTTACTCAGAACAATAACACTGTAAAAGCCAGTCTGAGCTTCACCTGGAACGCACCTGCATCATACGCGGGGGACCTGGTTTTTAGGTGAGTTCAGGATTTAGACATATACGTATATGTAAATAATAAGTCTGTCAATTGACAACACCAATCAAATAACAACCACTTTGTGATACAATTAATTGAGAATAAGTTTAAAGGGTGTTGGTTGAGTTTGAGGTTCGTTCTCAAGTTTTTGATTGGTCAGATTTGAGTTCTCAAGTTTTTGATTGGTCAGATTTGAGCCTTTCATCTGTATCCATGCTTATAAAACTTTTAGTTGGGTCTGAGTTCGTTCTCAAGTTTTTGATTGGTCAGATTTGAGCCTCTGGCTCAAATCTGACCAACCAAAAGCTTGAGAACTCAAATCTGACCAATCAAAAGCTTGAGAACGAACTCAGACACAACTAAAATGTTTTATAAGCATGGACATTGGTCAATCAAAAGCTTGAGATCAAACTCAGACTCAACTAAAACTCTTTATAAGCATGGACCCATGATCTTAAAACGATAGTCTCTACTTAAAAAAACATTTTTAAAATGCCTAACATTGCGTCCGGTAATAAGTTATATGCTGAAAATAGGTATTGCACAAGTAAACAGATCGATTATATGCTGAAGAAGACAAAACATCCATGTGTTCGACATCGGGGACGCTGGTCTTATTCATTAATATATTAGTATTTATATGGATTTCGGTTGCGTTTTGAGTATTGTAACTTTTATAAATAGATTAATATTTTATTGTAAAACAAACAAAAATCATAAGTACCCACGAAAACCATATTTGTTCTATCTCTATAAGTTCGAATTAAAAATATTGATATGAATAACTGAGTATAACCAACATTTTATTGAGAGAAAAAAAGCATTTATTGTAGAGAATTGTATCACGTTTTATTTTGTATCGCTTTGAAACACGGAGGAGCTTAAATCAGGACTAATGTTAAACAAAAACATCCAACGGGAGCTTTCGATATTACATTCGCCTTGCATTAATAAAACAGCTGGGTTTTAAAGACACGGATGATTGTTCATTAAATGATCGATTTTTGGAATTCCTACAATAAAACAAATACAAAACCGAATAGCTGGTTTATATTGGTCAGCACTATTTAACATGATAATCCAATGACCTCATCCATCTTAAGAATGGTTCGCCTAATCACAGAGGAATGGTTTACATGTATATATGAATCATGAGAAGGACTGTATTTCACAATAATATGTGAAGCTGGTTAGCCCATTCCCGCATATTGACACTTTTTGACGCCTCTGCAAATGCTCTATTTATCACAATGGTTTCAAACTACAGAATTCTAAAATTGTCTTTTTCTCTAGTTAATGCTCCTTTTCAGTAGATTTATTGAAAGTGGTTGGATCTAAAAATAGCCTATGAGGGAATGGGTTTACTGTTATCTGGCGAGTGAGTAATTACCTATGCAAACAATTAACCCCACGCCTCATCAGGATCCAAACTGTTTGACACCTGGGTTACATGTTGGTAGACACACTATCATTATAGCTTGAATTTTCAAAATACAGTAAAACCCCACTAATGCGACCACCAAAAAGGGGCATAATTCACAGTGGCAAAGGCAGGTGGTTGCTTAATGCAGGACGATAGGAGCTTTCTGCATAACTTTCGTCCTGCATTAAGCAACCACCTGCTTATGAAAACAGCCATGTTTGTTTAAGTGGTCGCATTAAGTGGTCGCATTAGTGGGGTTTTACTGTATAGTGACTGAACAATTATGAAAAAAGAATTTGTTCAGCTGGCTAAAGGTTATTGTATGTTATAGCATCATGTTCAAAATGTTTTTACGTTGCAGCCAATGTACTATTAGTTCCCGTTTGCTTTTTGTAGCTTGACCATTGTGGAATCATACGATCCAAGTCGTTACTGGCTGAATATTCTGTCTGTAACGGTGCTAGATTGCTCTCTCCATGCCTCGTCAGCTGAATGTGCGAAATTGTCGTCAGATGAAATATACTGACAGAGTTGAGCAGGTTTGTGAACTGTAAATAGTATATATATACAAAATAGTTCTATTGACTTTTTAAATGATAGCATAATGCTCAAGTCCATGTTTCCAAAGCAGCAAGGCCATATACCGAAGGAAATACAGTAAATCACTCTAAACTGGACGTTAATATAGTATAGATATCGGTCTTGGAGACAGGTGGTAGCTTAACGCAAGGTGAAAGTCATGCAGAAAGCTTCCCTAGGAGCTTTCTGCATGACTTTCACCCAGCATTAAGCAGCCACCTGCCCAAAAGTATTCAAATTCTCCTCTACTAGGATTCCAGCCTAGAGCGGTTTTACTGTATTGACTGTTCATTTTATACGTGGTCGTAATCACGATATACTTTCTTTCGTCGATGTGAATAATGCTGCCACAGCCGAAGTCTCGATAAAGCGACTCACAAGGGTTGCTAAAATGAACGAATCTGTGATCACCTTAACACACAGTTTAGAAACAGATAAGACGGCGAGAAACTCGACGTCTCATCAGGGTCCCAGCTGTTTGACACGCCACTTATGTTTATAGAAAAATATGAACAGAGAGCACATTCTTATACACTTAACCCTTTCACCGCCGCAGTCGCATAAATGCACCATGACAAATAGTGCAGTCCCAGATCAGACGCTGCCTTTTCAAGGCGGCGTCTGGTCAGGGACTTCACTATTTGTCTCAGTCTCTATTTCTATATATGTGCTCTATTCCTTTACAATTTGCATTTATTTATCTCATTTCCTTATTTTACTGAATGATTTAACAAACTTGGATTGGAGACGACAATTAGAAATTTGGCGCCGAAAGGGTTAATGCGGTCGGCAGCATAACTCCAATGAAGATAAAGTTTAGACGTAGAGCCACTATTACTTGTATGGCTCGGTGCCAGACCAGGATCTACACTATATTTCTACAAGATATTACAGTATTCATGTTAGCATATATTATTTAAATTTAGCTTTAGCTTTCGTGCCAGTAGGTTAAATATGTTGTTATTGTTTTAAAACCTTAAATGTAACACCTGTCTGCTCAAATATGGACCTGGTGCTATCTTGACTGTTCTAGAACCTGTCCTAAGCGGCCATTTATTTATTGAACATAGGAGACTTAAAAACGTAGGCAGTTGCTTAAGTAATGCAGAAAGCTCCCGGATAAACTTTCTGCATTAAGCTACCACCTGCCTTATAGACCCATACTTAGACCTGTTTTTGATGGCCGCTTAATACAGTTTCTACCGTACTTTGATTCGTTCAAGCTTTAACCTGTTCCCCAATGTAAGCGCATTTTCACGCATCTGCAAACTGAGTAGACCCAGATCAGAAAGCTCCTATAGGCGCCGTCTGATCAAGGTCTGCTCTGTTTGCGTATGGTGTAATATAGATCTGATTCTACAGCTTCTGCCTGAGCCAAAATATTCTGTGTTCATATGCCGTTATAAAACATAATCTTATTAATATCCATGACGTCATTATTTCTTACATGAATATACAAAAGGGAAAGGGTTAAGAAACTATTGACCAAGTTTCAAACAGCTTGGATCCAGATAAGACGCCGAGTTACTCGGCGTCTCATCTGGATCCAATCTGTTTGCAAATGTGACGTTAGTTGTATAAGGGTTAAAACGGAAATGTAGTAGTCTAATCAATCAGTCACTCATATTCAAATATTTGCTAAAGAACACGTTAACGGCACTTAAATGAAGAGTCTAATGCTGGGAAACAGTGTTATCTTTATAGATGGTGAAGAAAATGTGCGGCGCCAAGGTTACCAAAACGCCGTTTTCTTTTTTCGTTTTCAGAACCATTATGAGTTGAGGCTGACCGATGGCAAATTATAGTCCAGAATCAGAAATGGTATACTTATCGCCATGTGTCCTTGTCTGATCGTGAATGAGATATCTGTTAGTATGTTAATGACAAAGCATAATATGTAATAAAAATCGATTTGAAGCAAATATGTGTACATTTGATAGATACCTAAAGATAACAAACAACTTGATTTTCTAACTACATATTCTACAGTTATTATATGGTGTAACGGTAAATATCCCAGTCTATGGACTTAGACAATATAATCCATTCCCTCTCCCTCCTAGACTATTTGTAGACTCAACCTCTTTTGATAAATCTACCGAAAAGGAGCATTTACTACAGAAAATGAAATTTTAAAATTGTGCAGTTTTGAAACCATTATGATAAATCGAGCATTTGCTCATATAGAGCAAATTCTCTATTTATCACAATGGTTTGAAAACAAAATGGCTGTAATAGAGGCGTCAAAAAGTGTCAGTAAAAGGGAATGTGCTTATATTGGCCTGTTGGTCAATATCAAATTAGCCCTATACCTGTCCAATAATCATGAAAGCAATAATATTAGCTGAGTTTTATAATGTAAAAAATTCAAGGGAATTTCGGCTTAAACAAAAACGGTAGCAACAGATCTATATCATAGCATAAGCAAACAGAGCATACTCTTTCAGACGGCTACTATAGCAGCCGTGTAATCAGAGTCTGTTCTGTTTGCAAAGGCGTAAGGAGTGAATTAACCCATTACCTCATAGGCTATTTTCAGATACAACCTCTTTAAATAAATCGACCGAAAAGGAGCATTAACTGGAGAAATGAAAATTTTGGATTTTTTTAGCTTGAAACCATTGTGATAAATAGAGCATTTGCTCATATAGGAGCTCTATTTATCACAATGGTTTCACAAAGTAACTTTTACAGAGTCGTCAAAAGTTGTCAATATAAGGGAATGGGTTAACCCTTTACCCAATAGCCTGTTTCTAGTTTTCAAGACATATGACCACTTAAAGCAGGTTGAAAGTAAAGCAGAATGCGCCTTAAGGCGCATTCTGCTTTACTTTCAGCCTGCTTTAAGCTACCACCTACTAGGATATAGAAAATATTTATTATGCAATATGTTCATGACTGTATGAATTTGAACTATTTTCTTCAGCGGAGGAATAAATCAAACACGCTAAAAGCCGCTTCTATCAGGTAAAGGGTTAAATTAAACAAGTCCACATATGGAGATATTCACCGATATTGTCATACAGTGATTGTTTCATTATATGACGACTACCTATATTCTCCATGTTTGCCCAGGGCAAATGCGTATGCATGCGAGCGTGCACTCTTTGTTTCGATGACGCTGAACCTCTTAATTACGCGAAATTGTAATGTCACACCGTTGTTCAGGCTACACATGATAAAGCAAAGCACGTGCACAGGGTGATGACGTTTGTTTTGATTTTGAAACATGTCATATTTTAGGGTAAATATCACTATCTACGGACTCGTTCGTGATTAGGAAACGTGCTACAAGGTTTATGCAGAAGAACGCTGGTATGCATAAGTAACTTGATACTGATATATGATGTTTTATCATCTATTGCATTATATTTCTGACCACACCTATACACTTAACCCATTACCTCATAGGCTATTTTTAGATACAGCCCCTTTGAATAAATCTACCGAAATGGAGCATTAACTAGAAAAAAGGAAAATTTTAGAATTTTGTAGTTTGAAACCATTGTGATAAATAGAGCATTTGCTCCTATAGGAGCAAATGCTCTATTTATTACAATGGTTTCACAAAGTGACTTTTACAGAATCGTCAATAGTCGTCAATATGAGGGAAAGGGTTAATTAAGTGTTTTGTTAATATCTCCCATAAATACGTAACTAGTTAAGACTTCACGAAATCTCTCGGGTTATGATTCAGAAAATAATCTGAAAAATGGAATCTGAAAACTTTTCACAACCAGATAAATATTCTAACAAGATTTGTGTGATGTTGCTACTTTAAAGTGACACAACTTAAAGAATTAATCTTGTTATTTACTATTTTTGTCACGAAGACAGACAATTTACAAGAAAAGTTCCAAGTTACCAATTATCTAAAAATAGAAAAGTGTATTCGGATGTCTGCGGCAGTGGCCCATTAATGTGCAAGGACATTATAGTATATTACCGAACATTACCGACTTTTCCGACAGAAAATGATATCTATTTTTAGATCATTTAACGAGAAGGTTTTGAGAAATAAATCGCGTTATTTATATTATGTGGTGGCAGTATATGGCACTAACAGGTCACTTTGACAAGATTACCAGGGTAGTTTTTAATGAAATATTCTATGTCCCACCCTATTAGATAAGTACATGAGATTATAACTACATGTAGAAACTTTTTGCGAAAACTAAGTGGTAAGGAGCGTCAGAAATATGCCACCATAACACGCATTGCTAAGGAGAAACTAACTTTTTCAAAACTTTGTATTGTTATTTGGGTATCGGAAGAGCTAAGTATTAGTTTCAACATGTATATTTACTACTGGATATGCAATCCTTACCCTACCATACACGACCTGACTCGCATTTGAAACAGCTTGGGTCCACATGAGGCGCCGAGTGACTCGGCATCACATCTGAATCCGAACTGTTTGACACTAGATCAATAGTTTTTCATGACACTTTGTCAACAGTTTCGAACCGTAATTAGTCAAAAGTGTAACATTTTGTTTTACAGGGGGTGGTACGGATTAACTCCATGATTATTTATATATGGTAAATAATAGTGATGGTATAATTAACATTAATTAGACTACTTTTATAATGGCATATAGACGCGGGTATTTTGCCATAGTAGAAACTGTAGAATCTTACAGATATTATTTCCTACAGGAGCCGTCTGATCTGGATCTACTCTGTTTGCAAAGGCGTAGAAAGGCGTACTTATGTAGTAAATGCTTAATACGACATTAATTACATATGGTTTAGTATACACAGGCGTCTAATGTACAGGTTGTACAAACACTTTGTAGATTGTACTCAAATATCCTAGTGAACTTTCTTAAACCATGTGAACCTTTCTTATACTATCGAAAAATGATGTAAGCTGAACATGCCATTGCAATAATTTTCAAAGGTTATCCAGTAAGCTGAAATATCTGCTGAATGGTTGACCGAACGGCAAACAGCTTGGATCCTGATGAGAGGCCGAGTAACTCGGCGTCTAATCTGAGTCCAAGTTGTTTGCAAATACAAGACAAGGAGCGTTTAGTATGAAAAGGGTCAACTCTGTTGTCAAAAAAAGAAATCACTTACAAACAGTTTGATACTGTTAAAACGACGTAAAACCCGATAAAACCAAACCGAAGAAACAGTTTGAATGTATATGGGACGCTAAATAGTGTATTTAGGGTTAGATTATAGTGACACCGTTAAACTGTGTACAGTAAATCCATCTAAACCGGATTTCTTATAGAGTAGGATTTAGATACATTTAAGCAGGTCGTTGCTTAATCTAGGGTGAAAGTCATACAGAAAGCTCTTAGAGGAGCTTTCTGTATGACTTTCATCCTGACTTTAACCGCCACCGTCTTAAGGACCGATATTTAATCTTAATTGAACGTCCGGGTTTAGAAAGGGTTTACTTAATTGAAACAAAACTATCTGTGAACTGAGACAGCAGGTACATTATGCTTACGAAATGGTTCCTTAGTCCTAAGGGTTTCAATGATAATCTATGTATGTACCTAGTTTATAACCCTTACAGTCAGCACGGTTATGGAGTACTTTTGCTTATCTTCTGCGACCAAACCTGCTATTTCTTAACCCTTCGCTTGCTGAATTTTAAAATACATTTCTCCTTCTTTACCCATGCCCTGTTGTATAATTACATATATCTTCACTGTGTACAATTATTTCCCTGTGCAATCACTGCTGTGTAGTGCACTGGTTTCACAGTCAACTTGTAAATAGTGCAGACCCTGATGAGACAGTTCCTGCAGGAGCTGTCTCATCTGGGTCTTCACTATTTACAGGTAGGTATATGACGTGAATAGCAAGCGAAGGGTTAAATCTTCCACCGCCAAATAAGTTTCGTCTACACATATTGTCGTCTGCTTTAAGTGTCGGCGTGGACTTTCCTTCAAATTCTTCTCACAGCATATGTTGTGTGTTAAACTGTTTTGAATTTGATGAGAAGCCGAGTTACTCGGCACCTCATCTGGAACGAAACTACCTTGATACACCACTTACGTTTTAGAGAAGCAATTGAAGGGGAATTCAACCTTGAACTAAAGCAGTGTTAACCCTTGACGTGTGTCTGGGAATATTTTTATTAACCCATTCCCTCATACATGTAGGCTATTTTACATACAGCCTCTTTGTATAAATCTACCGAAAAGGAGAATTAACTAGAAAAAAAAGAGGAAACTTTTAGAATTTTGTAGTTTGAAACCATTGTGATAAATAGAGCATTTTCTCCTATAGGAGAAAATGCTCTTATTTATCACAATGGTTTCACAAAGTGACTTTTACAGAGTCGTCAAAAGTCAACATGAGGGAATGGGTTAAACACTTTAGTTGAATTTTAAATAAAACCGTTTCGTATCAACTGGTATCATATTAAGCATACAAAAGAACACATCCGATAGAATTTGTTCCTTGAAATTCAACCAGGATTGACCAGCTTTACTTACACTCGACGGGCATTGTTCAATTAACTCACTAACAACATAGTATAAAAGTAGTATTCGTACAACACATAGACAGATTCAGTACACGTGCACAGGTCCAGATAGGATGCGCGAATCAAAAAAAATATCAAGAATAACTCCCTTATTTCTCCGCAAAACCCTAGACGATTCTAAAGAGTGGTCGCAACATAAGGTTTTGGTGGAGAAATGGCGATTTTATCACTGAGCCTGTGATGGGCAAATATGCACATAGACAATGCAAACAGTATAGACCAATATGAGAAACCAACAGCCTATCATCAATAGGTGTTGTACATACTAGAGTATTATCAAACACTACATTCTAAGAAATAGAGCATTTGTTTGCCCCCGTCTCCCCTTGAAGCTGGACAATAAGGTACCTTAAATACTATTACAAAGCTCATCTGTGTTATAAGCAATGATTCCTCTCCGATAGCAAAGTGTGATATCTGCAGTATTATCATTTTTCTCTACTTAGCTTAGTTGTATTACTTATTCACACAACTGAGTGTACATGTACAGTAGAGCCGTCCTAAGCGACCATTCATTTATTGAACATCTGAGTCTTAAAAAAGCAGCAGGTGGTTGCATAATGCAGGGAAAAAGTGATACAGAAAGCTCCTATAGGAGCTTTCTGTATCACCTTTTCCTGCATTAAGCTACAACCTGTTTTAAAAATCTAGATTTAGACCTCTTCTTAATGGTCACTTAAGACATGTTCTACTGTACTTGTATTTACTATGTACATCAGTTGATTATACAAAGTACAGGTGCATATACACATATTTACTGTCAAGACAAGTTACATTCTACTTCAAGATTAAATCATTAACCGATATATTCTTTAGACACACCTTTTAACACATTTGCAAACAAAACAGACTTTGTCAAATGACTCCTACATGGTCCGTCTTATCAGTGTCTGATTATTGTTTGCTTACGAAATAATATGGACTTAATTCTAGTATCTTTCTTGACTAAATATTCCTTATTTCATAAAACATTATAAAAGTCCAACTGATTAATATTCACGATGGCATTATTTCTTTCATGAATGTCCATGGGATAAAGGGTTTCCGGTTTGCCACCCCAAGTCACACGTGTAAGAATGTTCCAACAGATAGTCTATAACAACAGTTATAGTAGATGCAAAATCAAGTTCTTAAGCATTTGAGATTAAGCACACCCTGTTCGGTGAAAGAACTACAGATGTAGTCAAATCATAGAAGCAACGGTTATGTATGATACATCCACACTGATGCGTGTCCATACCCATGGCAATGAACACACTTATAACAACAACAACTAACAGTTCTATAAGTATATGTAAGTATCATGTCATTATATATATATAATCTCAGCATTCTAAGTTCTAAATTCTGATTTTTAGCAGTAAATCATAATGTATCAGTCTAAGTCCGTTTAACCCTTTCCTTCAGAGTTTCACCTTTTCACGCATTTGAAAACAGGGTAGACCCTGACCAGGGTTTGCTCTGTCTGCTTATGTTATAATAAAGATTTGATTCTACAGTTTCTGCCTGAGCCAAAACATCATGTATACATATGCCATCATCAAATTTCAGATAATAAATATTCATGCTAAAGCTCGTGTCATATTATAATAGTAAACTCGTTTCATAAAAACAAAATGTGTAATGAACGCTCATGATGTAAGATCCTCTATATCCTCTATATCTAAACTAGACGGCCAATACATGAATACAAAACAAAACCTCCTTTAACCCTTCGCTTGCTATTCACGTCAATACACCTACCTGTAAATAGTGAAGACCCAGATGAGACAGCTCCTGCAGGAGCTGTATCATCAGGGTCTGCACTATTTACAAGTTGATTTTGCAACCAGTGCACTCCACAGTAGTGATTGCACAGCGAAATACTTGTACACAGTGAAGATATATGTAATTATACAACAGGGCATGGGTAAAGAAGGAGAAATATATTTTAAAATTCAGCAAGAGAAGGGTTAATGCGACCACCAACAAGATGTCCAATTGTAGGTGATACCCTTTACTCCATAAATGCGCATTTCTACGCCTTTTTCAAAATTAGACTTAATGTCTGCCATTAGAAGTCGAGTTCTAGGTCATAACGCTTTACTCAATCCATGCGCATTTCTGCGCCTTTTTCAAAATTATACCTAATGTCTGTCATTAGAAGTCGAGTTCTAGGTATTAACTCTTTACTCCATAAATGCGCATTTCTGCTCCTTTTTCAAAATTAGACCTAATGCCTTCCATTAACCCCATAATTAAAAGAAGTCGAGTTCTATGTCTTAACTCTTTACTCCATAAATACACCTTTACACGCCTTTGCAAATAGAGCAGACCCAGATCAAGCGATTCCTATAGGAACCGTCTGATCGGAGACTGCCCTGTTTCCTTTTGAAATAATACAGATATGATTCTACAGTTCTGAAATGGCCAAAACCTTTTTGTGCTCATGTACAAATATAAAAAAATAATCTGATCAATATTTATTATGTTATGTTTTCTCACATTATTATCAATGGAGTCGGGGTTAAGTAGGTGACACACAAAATCTCTCTATGACGGTCACTAAAGTGTGTTAAAACAGAACGCTCCTATAGGAGCATTCTGTTCCACTTTCACCTTGTTTAAGCAGTCATCTGCCTTTAACATAAAGTATTTGATCTAATTTAGTGGCCGTTATAGAGAGGTTTTTACTATAGTTTTAAAATGCAGGATGAGTTCCTCTGTTAGATTTTTCCGTGGTATTCACGCTGCATTTGGTGTTTTGACAATTTATTTAATAAAAAGTGTTTTCACGCATTTGCAAACAGAGTAGACCCATATGCGAAGGCTGATCAGGATATGCTCTGTTTGCTAATGGAATTTGATATATATGTTTCTTTACTGTCTAAAATGGCTACAATGGTCCTACTTCCATATTTCATTGTAACTATTTTGTCAATGAATATTCAGTAGATGTTGACATTTGAAATAAACATAGAACAGGGAAAGGGTTAAGCAGCCACCTGCCTAAAATGTTCTCAATTTTTGTTCACTAAAAGTTTCGATTAGCGATGTTTCACTGTAATAAATTTGGAGATACATGTAGTTTCAAATTAATTACGCATCGCCAGTCTAGACAGCGATACACTTCCTGTCGTATATAATAAATACAGGTACTTATACAATATATACATGTACTTCCGGATAGCTCGTGGCCACATTTCTGTCGGGTATAAAACAAGAAGTGTTCGATTGTAACGATACACTGCTACATACAGAGTCTAAGGTAAGGTGTTATGCTAAAATGAGAATTTAAATATAACATAATTTTGCAATTATTTATGTACTTACTGAAACTGTTAATTTCGACTTATGCATTGAACTATCTTTAAAGATAAATTAGCCGAAAGGTAGCTTGTCAAAATTATTTTTCGATTATTTTCTCTTGATATGTCGATTAATTGGTTCAAGACTTGCAACACTGCGCCTTATTTGCGAAACTGTGATAGCCATTTCCCTGTTCTATGTTTATTCTAATTTTCAAAACCTACTGAATATTCATGGAGAAAAGTGTTATAATGGAATATTGAAAGTGTAGCAGACCCTGATCAGACGGCTCCTTATAGGGGGCATCTGATCTAGGTTTACTCTGTTTGCAAATGCATGAAAATGCGTTTATATGAAGGGAAATGTTAACCGTTAGTACAGTAACACCTCTCTATAACGGCCACTATATTGCGTTAATTAGTTGGTAATTAGGGCAGGTGGCAGCTTAAAGCAAGATGAAAGTAAAACAGAACGCTCCTATTGGAGCGTTCAGTTTTACTTTCACCCTGCTTTAAGCGGCCACCTGTCTTTAACACAAAATACTTGATGCAATTTAGTGGCCGTTATAGAGAGGTTTTACTGTATTCACATGAGAACTCTCTTATATCGAAGTTTCGCCAGGACTAAACTATGTGATACTCTATACTTATTTAACTCTTTGCATGCTAGGTAATTTGTCGTCTGCAACAATTATCGTCTGCTTCAATTCTTAAAACAAATGTTCTCTAATTCCTTTGCAAAAATATGATCAAGGTGACAAATGGTTTGGATCCTGATGAGACGCCGCATTATGCGGCGTCTCATCTGGATCCAAACTGTTTGCATAGGTAATCACAGTTTCGTCGCTAGCATGCAAAGAGTTAAAGAAATAGATTCCACTGTGTTTAGAAAACTAAAGAGGACTGTAAAGTTTCTTACTAGTCATGAGGAATAAAAGAAAGAAATAAGCCTCCAATATAACTGCAATTTACATATTTAGAATTATACAAATAATGTTATATCGCTACATGTATATAGGAAAATGAATGGTTTGACATTGGAAATGAATTCAAAGCTATAATATATACACCTGTTTAAATCATTTGAGGTTAATTGTTTCCGTAAAACAACAACAACTAGCAAAATACCTTTTACAATTTATAGAAAATCACCATGAAGTGCATTATTGTTGCTGCCCTCGCCCTCGCCTGTGTGCTCGGCCTCGTCTCGGCCAACTACTACGGCTACGGCGGTGTTGGTGCTTCCAGTGGACTCGGAGGAGGAGACGGAGGATGTAAGTACCCTTCACTTGGTTGTCCATCATTTCTTTTTCTAATGAAATAATTACTGTATGGCTATGAATTAGGTTTTATTATAATTGCACTTCGAAATAAAGGCAAACCTTTTCTTAACCCTTTACTCCATAAACACGCCTCTCTACGCCTTTGCAAACAGAGTAGACCCAGACCATTTCATGTAACAAGTGATGACATTATGAATATTTATTAGCTGAAAATAAAATCCTGTATATGTACACAGGATGATTTTTGGTTTTGTTAGAAATTGAATAATCAGCTCTATACAATACAGTAGCACCCCTCTAATGCGACCACTTAATGAATAAACATAGGTGTCTTTATAAGCAGGTGGTTGCTTAATGCAGGACAAACGTAATGCAGAAAGCTCCTCTAGGAGCTTTCTGCATTACGTTCGTCCTGCATTAAGCTACCATCTGCATCTAACACCCATAATTTTACATGTTTTAGGTTGTCATATTAGAGGGGGTTTACTGTACCATAAGCAAATAGAACATATCCTGATTATGCGGCTCCTACAGGATCCTTCTGATCTGGGTCAACTCTGTTTGCGTAGGCATGGAAAGGCGTGTACATATAAGATAATTGCTTTACTTGTCGCGCTATATAATAAATTCCACCTACTGGTATGATTATCGTCTGCTTCACGTTTCATGGCTGGGTGTTCCGAAATTTAATTTTCTTGTAATCCTTTCCATCATATAAACTCATGTTCACGCTTTTGCAAACAAAGTAGAACCAGATCAAAAACATCATTTAGGAGCGGTCTGATCTGGATCTGCTCTGTTTGCTTATGGAAATACATTGACCTGATTCTATAGTGTCTATAACGGATCAAACAATCGTGTGTGCAGACATCTCTTTAAAATTGATTAATATGCATAATGCCATTATTTTTCGCATGAATATTCATGAAATAATGGGTTTAAACATACAGTTGAACAAAGCATTTGTGAAAACAGAAACGGTTTACAGCGCCATTCGCATCTTCTTATTCGATAACAAATATAACTGCCGTATCACGAATACATATGAAACTAATTCACACACGAATCTTGTCTAAAACACGGACGAATTGCATCGGCGAGAGCAAACTTCAAACTTTTGGCAACTTTTGTTCCATGTTTACAGCAACGTGTGGACTTGCTGCCTTTATCTCAATGGTGTCTGCTAAATTTGTCGTCTGTTATCATTTTCGTTTATTCACTTTTTTCCCTGTCTTTCAAACCCGGCGTCTAATCCAGAGGTCCAGATAATATGCAGAAATTAAAAAAAATTCAAGATTATCTCTTTTATTTCTCTACCAAACCCAATACTGTTACCACTCTTTAGAATCGTCTCTTCGAGACGATTCTAAAGAGTGATATCAGTAAAGGGTTTGGTGGAGAAATGACGATTTTAGTATTTTGGTACACACTTTATCTGTAGCTCTGTAATCTGATTCCAAAATTATTGTTTACATTAACAATCAAAGCTTCGTCAATGGCAGTAGAAGAGTTATATTGTTATTTGTCATTGAATCCGGATTGAAATAGCCGCATACATGTAGCTATTCAAATATTAACTGTTTTTCCAAATAAATGTAGACTTTACAATACAAACATTTGTGAACTACAATATAACCTGTCTTAAGTGATCATTAACCCATTTGCTCCCACGATCCCATATATGGGACGTAGGCAACCAGTGTAGACTCTGATCAGACGCCGCATAATGCGGCGTCTGATCAGAGTCTACACTGTTTGCTGATAGAAAATTCAATATAAAACAAAACAAAAATGAAAATTTAGACCAGACATCCCTTAGCTAAAATATAGACTAATCCAATATATAAACGAATAATCCACTGTGAGCAAATGGGTTAAAGCAACCTTATATTTCTGGGCTTCATGTGGGTAGCTTAAATGCAGGTAGAAAGTAATGCAGAAATTTCCAATTGGAACTTTCTGCATTACTTTTGCCTTGCATTAATTCAAGATTTTTCCGTTAAAAAGACAGGCTTTGTTGTATCTTATACAGTAAAACCCGTCTAAACCGGAATCATAGTAGAGACGAATTTAGATACTTTTATGCAGGTGGCTGCTCTACTAGGAGCTTTTTACATGACTTTCACCCTGCATTAAGCAGCCATATCCCAGCAAAGACATAAATTCTTCATTATTACAATTTCGTAGTATTGAGTTTTTACTGTATCTGTTATTTTTGTTGCAGTGTTGATGCTGATCGGTCTCCTCTTCATTATCATGTTCCTGTTCAAGCCAAACCAGACTGCCTCTGCCTCTCCCTCAGTTGTCTTCTACAACACTAGCGGTTAAAACAAACGGTAACTACACACATACCCATCTTTAAATCATTTTCCTCATATGAACGTCTTTGCATATTTGAAAATACGGAAGATCAAGATGCGTGAGCTCCTGTAGGAGTTGTCTGAGCCGGGCTTGTTTTGTTTGCTGACAGACTACGACAGATCTGCGGCGTCTACTGTTTCTGTCACAATTAAACATTAAGTTTCCATGTGTACAGTAGAATCTTAATAGGAGTCTTAAAAAACACGTGGTTGCTTAATGCAGCGCAAACGTAATGCAGAAAGCTCCATAGGAGCTTTCTGCATTACGTTTGACCTGCATTAAGCTACCACCTGCCTTACATACCCATAATTAGACTTCTGGTTGATGACTACTTAAGACAGGTCCCACTGTAAAATACAGTCCATGGATATTCCTGGTCTTACAGATATTGCTGTCCTACAATACTCGTCGCCTGTATGCCCATTTATAGTAAATGCCCGAATTTGCTCACATTACCTACTGAATATTCATTGACCAAGTAGTTATAATGACAAACGGAAGCTGGAACATTGTAGCCACTTTAGAAACTAAAGAAACAGATCTATCTAATTCCATTAGCAAACAGAGCAGACCCTGATTAGACGGCTTATCTAGGAGCCGTCTGACTTGAGTCTTCTCTGTTTGTAAATGTATGAAAAGCGTTTATATGAAGGAAAGGAATTAAATAAACAAAAATACACTAAAGCTTGTCTAAACTTGTTTAAATTGGTATAAATATCAGTCTTGAAGACAGGTGGCAGCTTAATGCAGAGCAAAGGTCATGTAGAAAACTCCTCTAGGAGTTTTCTGCACGACATTCGTTCTGCATTAAGCATCCACCTTCCTAAAACTATCTCAATCCTTCTAAACTAGGATTCCGGTTTAGAGAGGTTTTACTGTACTACAGAACCTAGAATAATATATGTACAGCAACTAGTGTAAAGACATGCGGGATATGTCACAAGTCTATGGATTGACACAGCTTGAATATGACTCATGCACTGAGTACTCATAATAGAAAATCACACAGATTAAACTCTCTTAATAGCATTGCTCTCTTTCATTTTCAGTTGTTTGATGGACATATGAACACTAGTATCAGCTTTGAAATCCAATGATGACCGGCTTTGCTCTCCGATTTGAAGATGAGGATGTCCGGGGCACCTGTCGAGCATATAAAATGCATTCATCATAGATACTTTATTTAATTTATTAAATTATATTGCTGTATTGTTAAGTTAAGAATCTAATAAAAGTTATTAACATAGATTTGTTTTATTCTGTTGTTTCGTATAAGGGATTTATTCTCTTATTTCATTTGCTGGAAGTGAAGCTATACTGGCTTAATTTCTAATTATATGTTCATGTATAGTAGAACCCCTCTAATGCGACCATTTAATGAATAAACGTACCTGTCTTTATAAGCAAGTGGTTGCTTAATGCAGGGAAAAAGTAATGCAGAAAGCTCCTCAAGGAGCTTTCTGCATTACTTTAGTCCTACATTAAGCTACCACCTGCAACTAGCACCCAGAAGTATACCTCTTTTAGGTGGTCGCATTAGCGGGATTTTACCGTACATGTAAAACACTTCCTAAAATTTAACCCTGACTTAACTCTTTCTTCCATAAATACGCCTTTTTACGTCTTTGCAAACAGAGTAGACCCAGACCAGACGACTCCTATAAGAGCTGACTGATCAGGGTCTGCTCTGTTTGCTAATGGAATAATATGGATCTGGGTCCATGTTTTCGATCTGAAGCTTTTGATTGGTCAGATTTGAGCCTTTGGCTCAAATCTGACCAATCAAAAACTCGAGAACGAACTCAGGCTCAAATCTGACCAATCAAAAGCTTGTGAACGAACTCAGACTCAACTAAAAAACTTTATAAGCATGGACCCTGGTTCTCCAGTCTTTCGTTTGGAAATCAAATTCATGA
Organism: Azorinus chamasolen; assembly: GCA_963576725.1. Taxonomy (NCBI): domain Eukaryota; kingdom Metazoa; phylum Mollusca; class Bivalvia; order Cardiida; family Solecurtidae; genus Azorinus; species Azorinus chamasolen. Next base: position 48,169,330 of record OY755249.1, read on the forward strand.
GAAATAATCTAATTAATATCCATGACATCATTATGTCATTCATTAATGACATTATCATTTCATTCATGAATATTCATGGAGGAAACTAATAACTATTTAAATCTATTAAATAATGACTGTACGGATATAAGTGAGCTGAATATTTTCATAAAGGCGTATAAATACAAATGTACGGGCATTTTCCGTTATGGTGAACTCTGAAGAATAAGATTTTGTATTAGTGCATAAGCAAACAGAGCAGACATTAATCAAAAGGCTCCTACAGGAGCCGTCTAATTGGTCTACCCTGTTTGCATAGGCGTTAAAAGGCGTATATAAAATTATGGTGTAAATATTTAACCCATTCCCTCATATTGACGACTTTTGACGACTCTGTAGTAGTCACTTTGTGGAACCATTGTGAAAAATAGAGCATTTGCTCCTTTAGGAGCAAATGCTCTATTTATCACAATGGTTTCAAACTACAAAATTCTAAAAAAAAGTTGTTTTCTCTAGTTAATGCTTCTTTTCGGTAGATCTATTCAAAGAGGTTGTATCTAAAAATAGCCTATGAGGTAATGGGTTAAACAGGTGTTAACCCTTTACTAAAGAACTCCTTCTTAATCTTTATTTTGCTGAATTTTAAAATACATTTCTCCTTCACCCATATCCTGATGTATAATTACATATATCTTCACTGTCTACAAAGATTTCTCAGTGTAATCACTGCTTTTGAGTGCACTGGCTGCACAATCAACCTGATACCTACACGTAAATAGTGCAGACCCTGCTGAGACAGATCCTACAGGAGCTGTCTCATCAGGGTCTTCACTATTTACAGGCAGGTATACATGTATTGACGTGAACAACAAAGAAGGATTTACCCATTTGCTCCCATTATCCCATATATGGAATATAGGCAAACAGTGTAGACTCTGATCAGACGCCGCATAATGCGGCGTCTGATCAGAGTCTACACTGTTTGCTGATAGGAATTTCAATATAAAACAAAACTAAATTCAAAATTTAGGCCAAATAAATCAAAGCGTTGTAGACGTTGCAGTATTCTTTGCATGGTATCAATCTGATATCAAATAAGTTCGCTTTGGCATGGAATTGCGTATCTATAAGGGAAGGCATTAACGCTCTATCCAGTTGATGATACAGTTGCAGCTGACACTTCAGCCATTTTCCACTATGCTTATTATCACACTGACCACTCGCAGTTATGGCCGTGATTACCTAATCGCTTGCATAAGGTCATCCGACTCGCGCCTCTTTATTCATTGAGTATTTTCATTCATGTTATGATCACGTGATTTCTTCATGTGACTGATATTTGTATATCCGTGCGTCCTTCTTACACATTGCTGTATTTTGTCGGTTTTATTATTTTTTTGCAAATACTAAGACAAAGCCTTATGTAACGAAGCATTTTCATGTCAGATATAGTATATAGTACTGGTTCCGGATGCCATGT